>JAYEVE010000590.1:0-139553 GCA_036346375.1 Guadua angustifolia
TTCCAAATAATTAGTCGAAAAAGATATTTCTACAACTCTATCTCTCTATTTTTTCCCATTTCGCTCATTATTTCGACGATTTAAAAATAAAACACCGTCGAAAAAAACAATTTTTCTCTGAAAAAAAGGCACGCGTTGGCGTGTTACGCCGCAAAAAATTTGTGTTCTTTCAGTAGTTTCGCTCATTGTTTCAACGATTTAAAAAATAAAACGCCCGAAAAAAGAAAATTTTTCTACGAAAAACGACACGCACGTCGTGTTACGCCGCGAAAAAAATTGTGTTCTTTCAGCCGTTTCGCTCATTATTTCGATGATTTAAAAAATAAAACGCCGCCGAAAAAAAAGAATTTTTTCCAATGAAAAATGGCACGCGCGACGTGTTACGCCGCGAAAAAAATTGTGTTCTTTCAACCGTTTCGCTCATTATTTCGACGATTTAAAAAAATAAAACACCGCCGAAAAAAAATGATTTTTTTCTATGAAAAAGTGACACACGCGGCGTGTTAAAAAAACGTATTGATATTTGGATCTTTCGTGAGAGAACCCTAAATAGATATCGAAAAAAAAGTATTGACGTTTGGATCATTCCGACTGTTTTACACGAAAATGACCTTTCGATTTAGCGCAAACACAAATACACTTTTGTTTTTTCAACCGTTTCGCACGTTTCCTCTATGATTTTTTTAAAAAAAAAGCCGACGGAAAAAAAACGAAAATTTTCTCGCATATGTACTTTTGTTTTTTCAACCGTTTCGTGCGTTTTCTCGATGATTTTTTAAAACACCGATGAAAAAAAAACAAAATTTTTACGCGCACGGCGTATACGACGTGCAAACTATTCCAGTGGTTCAAATGCTTTGGAGAAAGTGGGGACTGTGACAAATCTGTGTCGCTAGTAGTGACAGCCGGTCCGTGACAGAACCGCATGCCGCACGGTACAGTAATGTACGCCCTTATGCTCCAGAGTCCAGATGAGAGAAATGAACTGTGTTGTTCTGCATGGTTTCAATGAAAGCCACCTTGGAAGCAATGTATTTTTATAGTTTCTAAATAATACCATAATTTCTAAGAATACCAATGTATTTTATACTATGAGGTGTTTAGTTACCATGTCAAAAACTATGTATTAAAAACCATAGTTTGGTAGATACCATGGTATTTTTGGAGTATTTGAAACTCCACTCCAACCCAAAATTTTTATGGTTTTGACTAGCTTCTTGTCTATTTCCACTCAAATACTATGGTTTGTGATGTTGCATCCAAACAGTTAGTAGTTCCAAGAAATATCATGGTTTTAAAGAAATTTGGTAAAATCATGGTATTTATAACAAAACAATTGCAAACTATAGTATACTAAAACTATAGTTTTAAAATACATTGCATCTAAATAGGACCTAATATACAGGCCAGTAAATTTTGTGCTCCTTTGGCAATGTTGTTTCGAGGTTGTACAGGTAGGATTAACAGCTCTCGGGAAGTGCAACCACAACCACCGCTTCAGTAAGGTGTTTCTGGAGGAAGTTTGCCGTCAACCGGTCACTTTCTTTCCTTTTCTTATCTTTGCAAATTGCAACCACTGTCGGCCACTTGAACGATACTTTCTCCGAAAAAAATCTATGATAGGTTCTTGAATGGTCTTGTCATGATGTGTTTTTGAATAGTCTTACCACCAATATTGAGAATATTTCATATTATAATATAAAATTAGCATGATGTTTCATCCATACTAATAATATTTAACTTTAATTTATATTCTTTAAATTCATACATTAAATATAGTTATTAAAGATAATAATAGTCTAGTTATTTTTAATATTTCTTTTGTTCATATATCAAAAGAAAATTCACTCTATAAACTTAGACATCGAAAGTAACTCCATAATGGTTAGTGGGAAATAGGGTTTCTCTTCTATCACTTTCCACTCAACATTAGAGTTACATGTTGCTTCTATTCAATAATTTTCATCTTTCTTATGCTGCTGAATTTAGGAAAGTAGCATAAAGATCGAAAACCGAGCCGAGCTCACCCTGCCTGGGATTGACTCTAGTCGCTTGGGTACACGCACACATACGCAGGTTGTAATAAAATTCACTAGTAGAAATCAATATCTATGTCGACACGATTTTTACGAAGAATGTAATTTATTTTTTTCCTCTAATATTTATGTCTATAGCCTATCTTGTATGTTCTTAACTCTTTCTCTCTTCTTACAGTAATACAAATGAATGGAATATATGCTGATACCACGTGCTAATAGACCCTATAGACGAGTCAAAAGAGAGACAAGTCAAACCGGTAATGTGTGGTAGACTAGCTAGGCATGAAAAGGTCTAGACTTACGGGCATTGTGACAATGCCATACCGTGCACGGCACGTTGCCTTCGTCACTTCACATCACAACAGCGGAACCCCCTTAAGTTATGTCATACGGAATTAAGGGTGGTGCTATTTAATCGATCTTTCAATGGAGGATCCAACAATTGAATTATCAGTCCAGTATGACGCAGTAATCCCATTAATCATCACGGCCCCCGTATTTCTCTCTAGCCCCAGTCGAATAAGGCATAGAAGGATAAGAATAGCACTATAACTGATATCAGATAAAAAATAGTGTTGCAACCGATGCTGGTATAAGCAAAGGAAGTATTGTCTGAAGTTAAAACCGATATGAATTATGATAAACAAGTCTAAGGTGGATACGATTGGCTAATTTACTATAAAAGACGATCAGAGATATGCAAGGATAATAACATAATTAACTAAACAATTCGCATTTACCTTTTTCAAAACAAGATCGTACATAATTATTTTTATAAAATTCTATCATTTCTTCTGTTACAAAATCCAACTTGCTGATTTAAATTTTCTATAAAAAAATAAATGGGTTAAAGATTTTATAAAACTTTTCAGAGATGATGATAGGAGCATTTAGTGTTTAAACAAATTAATTCGAGAGTTTGTTGTAGTTGGAGATGTTGAGTTCAAAAGTTTATAACCTTTGCTTGAGGTGTTTGAAATGCTTTATGGTAAAATCAATAAAATCTAGAAATTCCAGTAGGCATACAAATTTAAATGAAATTTAGAGATTAATTCAAATTTACTATAAAATATGTTTTTCAAGTCATCACTTTTCTAGCGCTCTGAAAAACTTTTTCTTCTTCTAAATATGGCTTCATTTTAAGCGTAATTGCAAAATAGCCCATCCCCACATTCTGAAAGCACCAACAGATGACACGTGCACACTGTCGCACTCTCACACGACGGAAGGAGCCATCGAGCTATAGGACATTGGTAGCTTCGATGGCCTACTGGCACTTCTATGCTCGGGAATGGGGTATTTTGCAATTGCATTTGGAAGGAGGCCAGATTTGCAAAAAAAAAAAAGGTTTGTCAGGAGCTGAAAAGGTCCTTGTTTCTATGACTTCTACTTATAGTTCTTTCTTATACATATGTTTTTACTATTCGGACAACACAATAGCATATGTATTGCCAAATCATTTAAACTTGCCTTGAAAATGATGTCCGTATTTTTTTATAAAAACAACACAATCATATATGTGTAGCTAAATCATTTAAACATAGTTTATGTGTAAGTATACTATCCACCTGCTAGTTAGGGAAATGACAAGAAAACATGCCGGTAGCTTGCTAATATAAATTTTGGTTTACATCGGTATATCCACCGTGGAAAGTCAAAACTGGACTCTACTTGGCACATCCTACAATCCTACTACTGTGTTCGGCCTCAGGTGCTCATCCTCTTGGCTGTGTTGGGGTGGGTGTAATTTGGAAAAGAAATAACTAGAGATGGATGTGTTGGGGTGGGTGTAATTGATTTGTCGTTTGCGTACTCGTTGATTGCTGAATCAATTGGTTTCTCTCTTTCATGTTTTATATTATTCTGCCATCCTTATTTTTCATAACATCTTAAGCATTTGCTCGTGCATCTTGAAACCACCTTGCTACTAATTAATCGACAATACCAGTTTCAAGATATGATGCATCGTGCATCAGAATTTATTAGTTCTCTCTTTTCGCGTAGTTGTTTCACATGATTATACACATCCAGCTTTACTAATGTGACTGTACTGCACTACTTACTGTAGGTGCTTATGTGTGATTGATGATATATGGGAAGAGCAGGCATGGGATATTATCAAACTTGCTTTGCCAGATGGTAATTGTGGAAGCAAGATAATCACCACCACCCGCAAAAGGGTGTTGCAAAACATGCTGGTGGTGTTTATGAGCTACAACCTCTTTCTGACCATTACTCTAAAGAACTGCTTAACATGAGACTATTTGGCTATAAAGATGGATGTCCACCTCATTTGACCAAAGTCACTGAAAACATCTTAAATAAATGTGGCGGCGTACCATTGGCCATTATTACTATAGCAAGCCTACTAGCTAATAAACCGACGCCACAGGAATGGGAGAAGGTGAATGAGTCTATCGGTACAGGAATGGAAAAAAGCCTTGATGTGGATAAGATGAGTAAGATATTGAGTCTCAGCTACCATGATCTTCCTCCTCATTTGAAGACTTGCCTGTTGTATCTAAGCAAATATCCAGAAGATAAGAAGATTGGCAGGGATACTTTGGTATCGAGTTGGCTAGCAGAGGGTTTCATTACTGACGAGGACAAGCTGCAGGGCACGCTTGCAGGAGATAGGAGAGTCTTATTTCAACGAACTCATTAACAGAAGCTTAATCCAGACAGTGGATCAGGAAGACCCTCGTTTTGAAAATGGGCAGGTGTATTATTGCCGAGTGCATGACATGGTGCTTGAGCTCTTAAATCAGTTGTCAGCTGAAGAAGGCTTTGTTACCACGTTATTTGCAGATGGTCAGCGAGCTGCAGGTACATCTTCGGTGCAGAAGAAGATTCGCCGCCTATCCCTCCACAATAGCGGCAATACCTTTCCCTCGCTAGAAGCAAGAGAGCGGTTGTCCCAAGTGAGATCTTTTACTGTCTTTGGCAGTGTTGATTCCATTCCACCCCTGTCAAGCTTTCCAGTTCTTCGTGTGTTACAGCTAGAGGACTGCTACAGTATGAAGAACTTGCATCTTAAAAATCATCTTAAGGATCTTGGCAACTTGTGTCTCTTGAGGTTTCTTCGACTGTACGATATCGAGGAAATCCCCGAGAGTATAGGGAATCTACAGTTTCTGCACACGTTGGACGTTACAACATGTTATCTTCGAACAGAAGCAAGGTTGCCAAAGTCTTTTGTTAACCTAGGACAACTGGTGCGGCTGGTCTGTTGGGGAGTGAGACTGCCACATGGTGTGGCTCTAGGTAATATGAAATCTCTGCAGGAGGTGGTAGGCATCTACGTCGTCACCGAGTACGAAATGCAAGAGATTGGTACTCTCACTGAGCTGAGGGTCCTTAGTATGACGGTCGATGATAATGCTGCGAAGCATAATGGAAATTTCAGGGAAGCCTTGCTCAAGTGTATGCAGAGGTGCAACAAATTACAAGACATAGGAGTATATATATATAGCGGAAGGATTCCCGAAGATTTCATGCAAGGGGTTCCTTCGGGTCTCCAAAGGTTCGTGAGCGATACCGCGTTCGAGGAATTCCCAGGGTGGATAAATTCCTCGCTCTCCTCCCTCACCACCGTAGACATCGTGGTGGACACCTGTATGAGGCAGGAGTACCTTGACACACTTGCAGAATTGCCCTCTCTTCTCTTTCTCAGGCTAGCAGCAACTGTTTGCCCAGGACGAAAAGAAAGCTGGATCTGCCCAGGACGAAAAGAAAGGATCATCATTCGTAGCACTGGATATGAATTCCGGTGTCTACAATATCTCCACGTTATAACATGCTGTACGGGGCTCACGTTTCAACCAGGGGCTATGCCAAAGCTTGAAAGGCTTCGTTTTGGCTATACCAAATATCTTGGCGATGGATTTGATTTTGGCTTGGAGAACCTTCCTTGTCTCAGGCATGCTACATTTTTCCTAATTGGGTTTGCTAATCAAAACAACAAGTATGTACAAGGATTAAGGGCTGCTGTTCGGAAGGCATTTGATTATCCAAACCATTTAACTGTTAATTTGATTTAGCCCTCCATATGAAGACTGAAGAGTTACTGGCTTACCTTATTCCTTCTCCGAATCAACATTTAACTGTCCATATATGCTTTCTTGCTTGTTTATAATTGATTACGTTTTCTTTCTACTTTGGAGATGATCATCTCACATAAATCGATACAACCTAATATTAAAGGTACTTAGAAGTTTGCTCCTCAACCGATCGATTATCTAATCCATCAGTCTTTTCATCCTTTTTTCTAAATTTTGAAAATAGAGTAATTTTCATTTCTACCCTTTTGATCTCTCTCCCCCGGCCTAAATCAAACGCCATGTTAAAAAGATCATCTGTTTTGTAAAAAATTAAAAAAAACAAATCTCTGGTTGGTCCTCCCATATATTGAAGGAGCGATAGCCAAAAAAAAAAAAAAACAGCCGATGGTAGAGTTCTGGTATATTGAAAACAACGGCCATATATTTGTAGTTGGATTTATTAGTCAACTTGTGTTCTGAATAAACGTTGTTTTAGCATTTTATATTTTAACCAAGGTAAATTTACAAAAGATCAAATTAACCTCTTTTATTATACTACTTATTGCTATTTGATTGCGTGTGTTACTCTAGTCTATAGCATTAAATGATCTTGAAAATAGTCAAAGAGAAGAGGTATATAAGGAAAAGAGAATGATAAATCATCTCAAAATTATAGAATAACATGTATTAAGGAACAAAATTTGAAAGCTAGAATTTATGTAAGCACCACTATTTTACGTGTCCTTATGAGCCCTAGCTAATTGTGTGAGCTCTGAACAAATCACCTGTTAATCAATAGTTGTCAAAATCAGTCATCTATACCCATTCTATGTTCATTACCAAAGACAAAATTGGCTACGGAACACTACAAATTCTCAGGACAATAACTTTTATGGCTCTTTGACCTAGGACACTTTGCTCATTAAAGTATGATATGAGGCTGAGAAAGGAAAGAGAATGTGGGTAAGGGCACTTCCAATGCAAAGTATCTTAGATAGTTTCTTAGAGGAGAGAGAGTCAATAAGAAACCATGAAAGAAACCATACATACAGTGCAATGTATCTTAAGTATTTAATACATGCTCCTCACGATTGGTTGTTTTTGTTGCTTGGGCCTATTTAAGAAACTAGTACACCTTACAATGGGGTTTCTTCATTGTTTCATAACTTTGGAATACGTGAAGAAACAGTTTCTTAGCTAAGAAACGGTTTCACCCTCTCTCCTCATTAACTCATTGCCACATCACCAATATTGCCTACGTGGCACTTTAAGAAACCATCTAAGAAACCCCACTGGAAGTGCCCTAAAAAGCCTGTTCTGTCCCAAACCCATTTTTCTTCCTCTCCTCCCCTCCGTCCTTATCTTCTGCTCTTCCCCATCTTGCAACCATCTCCACCACATAGCTTATCCATAGTCCCCGCAATCTTCCACTGCATGAAAGTGCGAGATGTCAATTGTACGGTTGAGGGGCACACTTGTTATAATTATTCTCTCTCCAACTCAACCAAAAATAATATTTTAATAGGTATAATTATTCAATGAGCACACTTGTTACTTGCTTAGACTTAATTCTCACTCTTGTTGTTTCTTCCGCAGGAAGGAAACATGTGACATGCTCTACAGGAAGGAAACATGTAGCACGTTGCTCCTCACTTTGTTCCTTGACCATGGGTCACTGTCTATGCCTATACGTATTGTAATTCCCTGGAGGTAGTATATAGTGAGTAGTAGAAATCAGATTTAGCCATTGATTTGTCAAGGGTATTTCTACTACTCTACTACTAGAGGAAGAATAAACAAATTTTAACTAATCTGATCCATTAGATCGAAAAGAATGAATGGTTCATATTGAATTTAGTGTATCATAAGAGGCTCTTCCAGAAACCCTAAGATTTCGTTTGGAACTTAAACTTTGTTTTACAATTTATTTATCTGGAATAATTACATATTTGAACTTGTAATGGCTTGACATTTTGGTAGGTAGCGTGAACTGTGAAGTTATATATATATTTTGGTTGGTGGCATCCGTAGTGTGACAGTGAGCTGCAAGCTCAGCTGCAAACTGGTTTTGGTTCTCTTTTCACGGCACAATGTGTTTCTTGCAAGTTCAAAACCCTCTGTTTAAAGTTCTCATAGCATCATACTACGCTAGAAGACCAAACAAGAATGTTTTGGTGTATCTGGAATCGAACGTTTAGCGCACAGAGAGCGAGACCCAAATCGTAATTAAGAAACCCAGCTAACCACATAAAGCCTTGGTTCATGAGATTGCAGGGTTGGTCCAACAGAGAGTATAGATTGAACGACATAAGTAAACATGACAAAAGGATATTCACATTTGCATAAATGATTGCGGCAACATTGGCCCCTCAATAGCATAATATCTCAGATCCGATCGGTAACAAAACTTTTTGTTAACTCATACAAGCATTCCTAGGAACATCGCCAGCAGCAAACACACCAGAAAACATCACAAAATCAAGTGCGAGCTACAGCAGTGGGAGGAGGACCAGCAGGGCGTGGTACTTCTTGACCAGGCCTTGGCAACAAGTATAAGGATCATAAAACACATATTGTCAAATAGTTGATCATACAACACATTCTTTGTATATTTCTCTACCGGCAAGAACAACGTAGAAACACTACAATTTCACCAAATGCATAAATAGTAAGAATGCGTATATGAGATTATAGAATGCACAATGTAATAAGAAAATAATACTGAATCATTACGTCCTTTGAGAATTTGCCATCTTTAATGATTTGCTAAATATTCGATGTTATTCCCAGACAAAGTGAAGTCGACGATTAACAAATAGAAATGAACAGGCTCATCCTAGAGATATCTGTTATTAATCAAACTAGTCATTGACTCGTGTGCCTGCATGGTTAGCAATTTGTATAAATAGATCTAATCTATAACGCATTCAATATTATCTTCTCGTCTTCCTTTTTATTTCTAGGTCATTGCTCCTTTATTAAGTGCTTGAAGATGGTGAGTAGATAAGCAAAGCAAAGCTTCCCTTCCATATGGTACTTCTCTAATTTACATATATCTCTTATGAGTAGATAAATAGATCTAAGCCGTGGATGACAATGATTAAGGAGATTGCACGATCAAGATTTTCTCTCTTTTTTAGAATAATATAGGATTTTCTAGCAATTTTTCTTGTTTAGAATAACGAGGGAATTTCTAGCATTTCTGGTTAACGTGGGGTCTTCTAGGAGGGCCTCCAATTAGTATATATAAAAAGATGGAGATAGATGTGGTTTTTTTAAGTTAAAACAATAGGAGAGACTCCTAGATGTGCTTTTTTTTAAGTTAAAATAATAGGAGAGACTCCTACTGTGGTATATTATGGATAAACAAGGGTTATAGTCTGTATTTACAATATGTACAAAGAGGCAAAACAATTTCAAGAGAATCTAGCCAGACAGTGGCAGAACTAGGAAATTTTGAATGGGTGTGTCTCTACTAGTCCACCGTATTGCCACGCTAAGCATCCATGTCGTCTGTCGTGCCGGCCCCCATGCCTTTGCGCTGCTTGCCGTTCTGCCCCTTGCCTCGCTCCGCTCGCCCGCCCGACGGACTAAGCAGCTTGTCACATCGCACGCCTACACGTCGTCTGCCGCACCGGAAGCCACTTGCACGTTGCCTACTGTGCCGCTTGCCCGGCCCACACCTCCCTCTCGATGGCCTGAGCCACTTGCGGTGCCAGCACCGCCTAGCATGCCACATGTTCTATCTGATTGTCTTGCAAAATTCCTTCTTTTTATGGATGCAAACTTGTATTACCACATTCATTGTCATGACACTCAAAATGTATAGTGTAGAAATTTAGGTTTGCATTTCCCTATGATCCTATCAATTCTATCCACCACCAAATTGGAAACATTTCATGTTTCAAGCTCACCAAAGTCCAAAACATTTCCCAGTCCTACTCCTAGACTATTGCTGCCAACACATTTCCAAGTTTGGCATTCTGAAAATAATCACGATATAAGCACAATTTGAACAAAGCAATAACTGACCTAAACACTTCGGAAATCAAACATAGAACAACTAGGTGCTTGTCATTCCAATAGAACACGGTAGAACACAACCCCTCCATTCTACGCCGAGAAGATGGATGCCACATGGAGATGGGGTATAGTGATCTCTGCAAGCTGCAAGCACAATCACACAACAGACCCATCAGCAAAAGATTAGCCAAATCACGAGGTCAAAGTTGAACTAAGAACTCACACTACATGGCGTTGATGAGGGCCTTGGCCAAGCGAACACGACCTAGCAGTTGGCAACCACGAGGGCCCATATTCTCCTAAGCGTGGAGGCCGCTATCACCATCTTGGCCTCGACGCTCTGCCCCATCCCGATAGCCTCGCCCTCCTCGAGCCTCCACCACCTACCCAAGGGGTGTCGTTACTGCACTTGGAAGGGACTATGGGCAAGCTGTCTTTGAGTCTAAAATTTTGGAGGTGCTAGGGCATACTGCACCCCTAGTTCCGCCTCTGAGCAGAGAAGAATGTCGAGATGATACTCGCCTTCACTGCATGCGAGTGCAGATGTGCTGATCTTGAAGTAGTTAGATAATGACATGAAGTAGTTAGATAATGACCTAGCGATGCACGAATAAAGCAACATGCATAATGTTGACTTCATAAATAAACATTTATACAAAAGATTATACATATGTATCTGCAGTTTATAAAACATGACATAACAAAACAAACACAAAATGATAATCATAGCCTAATGTTCAGATGACAAGAGAGATACATCTTACAATTTCTAAAGCCTAGGAGCCCACAACTAGAGAAGCTCAATAAATGACACATTTTTTCGATAAAGGAAGCTTTTATTAATCTTAGTAAATTACATCAAGGTGATACAATTATACTAAGAAGACTCCCGGCCTCTACACACACACAAGAAAAGACAAAGGAACCGTCGCGGCAAACTACATCACGCAATATTGTCTTCAAGGCTATCCACCATCATAGCAACACTTGAACTGCGATAAAAGCTCTTCAATGACAACGACTCCAAGAAGGACTCGATACGCACACGCACCGCCATTGCCATGATCCAAATAGTGAAGGCTGATCCAAATAGTGAAGGCTAGACCAAAGGTTTTCACCTCGGAGAGTAAATCCTCAGACTACAAAACAATGCCTTCAACAAGGCCATTGCCAGGCACAACCAACTAAGGTCAGACCTAGGGATTTCTCCCTGAAGTCGAAGAACCGGAGATCCCAGTGTTGCAACCACCCTCATTCCAAGCTAAGCGCCACCATACCACTTAATCTTAGCCAATAGCAACGGCCACCTTCTCAAGGCCGGACAAACAATTTTAGATGTTCGACTCTCACGATGACAGATTAGCGAGCTAGCCAATAGGCACACGATCATCAAGTCCATAGAGTGCATCTAAAAAATGAGTTGTGTTGCCTAAGAAAAGTGAATCCGCGAATCGATGCTAAGATGACATAGGTCAAAAGAAATGTATGAACAACGCTAGTAAGAGATGAAGACACTGAAGCGAAGAGTAGTCACCTAGATCGCCCATCATCCACAAGTTGCGAAGCCGACCACGGCACAGGTGTTGGCAACAAGTGAGGATCAACCAAAACCTCCCACGCGCATCTCGAGACGCCGCCCGGACCGCCTCGGGACGCCGCTGCCGCCTCGAAGTGCCGGGGCTCGCCTCCTCCCGGCCTTGAAGCGCCGCAGCCGCTTGAAGCCCGGATCGAAGCCGTCGCCATGCTCGAAGGCACGGCCGCCGGTCGCCCGCATCTGTCGCGCGCTAGTGCCGCCAACCCGTCGCCTAGCTTCGCGCGCCAGCAGCGCCGATCAACCCGCCGTCGCCCAGCGCCGCTTGCCCACCGCCGCCTTGCGCCTCGCTCGCCGTCGCCACCTCACCGACATTGCCCGTCTTTGTAACCGCGGCGGCGAACCGCCGCCCATCGCTCGTGACGGCCATGCCTTGACGACATTGCGCTTCGCCCGATCGATGGCATCGGATCGCGGCGCCTCTTGCTTTCAAAATGGAGGCGGCGACTAGGGTAAAACCCTAGCCGCCGCCTTTTGAATTACTTCTGCTTGGTCGCTCTAGATTTTAAGATCTCTTTTTGTGTAAAGAAAGACCATCCGCCGATGGCAAAATGATCATAACCACTTCAAATACTAAATACTATAAGACATGTGTATCGCTTACAAGGTGAAGATACATATTGTAGATTAGGGATTATTTTAATCACAAAGGTACATAAATCAAAAACCCAATGGGGTAGATGTCCAGTATGTTAAAGTTATCTCTAATTAGTTTGTATTCAGTTTAGATTCTGTATTTTATCTGTAACTAGTGAATCTTTGATCACCAATGTTGTTATTCTCGCTAAACAGGGGAACCGTTTGTAATCTGGCAACATAAACAAAGAACAGAGCTGGCTGTTGCCATTGCATTGTAAATTATTTTTACATGGTATCAGAGCCCTGAAGACGAAATGTTGACCATATCTTCATCCTCATCAAGTCTGTCTTCCCTCACCACGTCTTCCTACTCTACTTCCTCGACGTTCAATCATGCTGTCACCATCAAGCTCAGCTGCGACAACTACTTGCTTTGGAAGTTGCAATTCCTTCCATATTTGAGAAGCGGTCAACCTCTCGGATATGTAGATGGCACTCTTCCTTGCCCGGGGATGATGGTGACACACACTCGAATCGGGGAGCCTCAATGTAGATCATCAACCACCGCATATT
This sequence comes from Guadua angustifolia, assembly GCA_036346375.1. NCBI lineage: Eukaryota > Viridiplantae > Streptophyta > Magnoliopsida > Poales > Poaceae > Guadua > Guadua angustifolia. Next base: position 12,846 of record JAYEVE010000590.1, read on the forward strand.
AGAACGGTATCGGTAGGATCAGGCAGTTCTTAGATGGATCTTTTCCTCACTGTCTGAAGATGTTCTTGTGCATGTCATGTTTATGACTAGAGAGCATGAAGCTTGGAAGGCACTGGAGAACATGTTTGCATCAAGGTCTCGAGCTCATGTAGTTCAAATATGCATGCAGGTTGCCAATCTCAAGAAGAAGGATCTGATTGCATCTGACTACTTCAAACAGATGAATGCTCTAGCTAACACTCTCATTGCTATTGGTATGCCCCTTCGTGAAGACGAAATTGTCTCTTACCTTCTTGCAGGTCTTGGATCAGATTATGATCCATTCGTGACGTCGCTCACAACCAAGACAGATGAGCTGACTCTTGGCAAAGTCTATACTCATCTTCTAAGATATGAACTTCAGCAAGAACAAAACAGTGTTGAAGTACAATTCGATGGTTCAAGTTCTTCTGCCAACTTCATTGGGTGCAATCAGGGCAGAGGAAATCAAGGAAGCAACCAAGGAAGAAGAGGCTGTGGTGGTCGAGGCTATGGCTACCAAAACCAGGGTGGTAACAACAATCCTAGTCAAGGTGGTCGTGGTCTCCATCCCACATGTTAACTCTGTGGTAGAGTTGTACACACTGTCATCAAGTGCTACCATTGCTTTGATCATTCATATCAAGCAGATGAGGGGCACTCGGCTCAAGTTGCCGCCATGACATCGTCATATCAAATTGACCTAAATTGGTATACAAACAACAGGGCGACAGACCACATCACAAGTGATCTTGATCATCTCACGGTTTGAGAGAAATACCATAGTGGAGATCATGTTCAAGTCGGCAATAGAGCTGGTTTGCACATCTCTCATATTGGTCATTCTTCTATTAACACTTCTGCCAATTCCATAGAGCTTAGAGATGTGCTTCATGTTCCCAACATAGCCAAAAACCTTATATCTATTCATAAGCTCACTCGTGATAACAATGTCTTCCTTAAATACCATCCTAATTACATTGTTGTTAAGGATCAAGTATCGAAAAGAAAGGTTCTTCAAGGCAGATGTGAGTCCGGTCTTTTTCCTATCAACATGTCCACAATAAAGTCATCCAAGACTGCCATGCTTAGTCCCAAAATCAGCAAGGAACATTGGCACCCATCATCTCAAATGGTTCAGTCTGTTTTCCATCTAAATAAGTTGTCCTATAGCAGTCCAACAAATGCATCTTCTGCAATACATGTCAGCAAGCAAAGTGTCATCAATTACCCTATTCCCCTTCAATTCATGTGTCATCTTCTCTTGAACTTGTATTTTTTTATGTCTGAGGATCAGCACCCCAATCTGTAGGAGGATACAAGTACTATGTCAGTTTTATCGATGATTTTAGTAAGTTGACATGGATCTATTTGTTATGTGCCAAATCAGATGTCTTGAGTACATTCTTGCAATTTCAAAAACATGTAGAACGAATTCTTCACAAAAATATTAAAGGTGTACAATCTAACTGGGGAGGAGAATATCAAAAACTCAATAAATTCTTTCATTACAATGCCATTTATCATAAGGTTTCTTGTCCTCACACACATCAGCAAAATGATTTAGCTGAGAGGAAACATAGACAAATTGTAAAGACTGGTCTTGCAATTCTTGCGTAGTCTTCTATGCCATTAAAATTTTGGGATGAAGCCTTCCTGACTGCCGCATACCTTATGAATAGATTACCCACTCGTGTCATAGCTAATGCCACTCCGTTGGAACGATTGTTTAGAGCCAAACCCAATTATTCATTGCTAAAAATCTTTGGTTGCGCATGTTGGCCGCATCTTAGACCCTATAATAATCATAAACTCTCTTTTTGTTACAAGGAGTGTGTGTTCTTGGGATGTAATTGTCATCAAAAAGGCTATAAGTGCCTAGATGTTTCATCAGGACGAATATATGTGTCACGAGATGTTGTTTTTGATGAAACAAATTTTCCTTTCTCCAGGCAATGTGAAGTTGTTTCACATGATAATAAGACCACCACTCCACATCTTCCTCTTCCTGAGGTTATTCATGTTCAAATTTTCCAGTTACTTCCTATTCATTCACCTACTAATGGCAGTAGTATTTCTAGTAACATTGATCAATTAAATGTGCAATCTACTGCTTCCTCTTCTAGCATTTCTCTTACAAATGATGCACAGACACATGTTGCTGAGGATGGACAAGAACAAAGTACTATGGGTCAGCATCCAATGCGTACTCATTTACATGATAATATTCAAGTTTCCAAGAAGCGAACAGATGGTACTGTAACGTATATAAGTACATCTGCAGCTACAGACTCTGAACCTGCTTCGTATGATATTGCTATGCACCAGCCCTAGTGGAAGGAAGCCATGGATATTGAGTTTGCTGCTCTTCAGAAGAAACAAACCTGGCATCTTGTTCCTCCTAAGCCTGGCCTAAATATCATTGATTGCATGTGGGTTTTTAAGGTGAAAAGGAGGGCTGATAGCACTATTGAGCGTCACAAAGCAAGATTGGTTGCAAAAGGTTTCAAACAACGTTATGGTGTGGATTTTGAGGACACATTCAGTCTGGTGTTGAAACCAACAACAATACAAATTCTTTTGTCGCTTGCTATGTCCCAAGGTTGGAGTTTGCATCAAATTGATGTGCAAAATGCTTTTCTTCATGGCATCTTGAATGAAGAGGTATACACGAATCAACCACCGGGATATGAAGATTCTACATGTCCACATTATTTGTGCAAACTTGATAAGTCTTTATATGGTTTAAAGAAAGCACCAAGAGCTTGGTTTTCTCACTTAAGCTCAAAGCTGCAAGAGCTCGGTTTTATTTCTTCTAAAGCTAATGTGTTGCTATTCATCTATAATCAGAAAGGCATAATAATGTTTACGTTTATTTATGTTGATGATATTATCACCATTAACTCTTTAGCCAAGGCTACATATATTCTTCTTCAACAACTTCGAGATGATTTTGCAATAAAAGACCTTGGCTCTCTTAGTTATTTCTTAGGTATTGAAGTATATCAAGCAGCTGACAGCATATTGATTTCTCAGCACAAATATATCATGCACTTGCTGCATAAGACTAATATGGTCAAGGCAAAATCAGTTACTACACCAATGAGTACTACTAAGTTGTTGTCTAGGCATGATGGAGTGGTATTGTCAGCTGCAGATGCTACAAAATATAGGAGTGTTGTTGGAGCACTACAATACTTAACCTTGACACACATGATATCTCTTTCAGTGTGAACAAGGTTTGTCAATTTCTTCATATGCCAACCGAAGCCCTTTGGACTGTTGTCAAGAGGATTTTGCATTATCTAAAGGATACAATATCTCTTGGACTAGTTCTTCGGAAGTCAGTATCCTCCTTGCTCAATGCATTCTCTGATGCAGAATAGGCGGGTTGTCCTGACGATCGAAGGAGCACCGGAGGTTATGCTATATTTCTTGGACCTAATATTGTTTCATGGAGCACAAGAAAGCACCCTACTATCTTTCAATCAAGCACTGAAGCTGAATATAAGGCTGTGGCAAATGCAATTGCAGAGGTTGTGTGGATACAGTCGCTTCTTGGAGAATTAGGGATTGTTTAATGTCGTGCACCCAGTTTATGGTGTGATAATCTCGGAGCTACATTCCTCATAGCAAATTCTATGTTCCATGTGCGGACAAAGTATATTGAAGTTGATTATCATTTTTTTTGAGAGAGAGTAGCTCGCAAGGCCCTTGACATCAGGTTTATATCGTTAAGTGACCAACTAGCTGATGTGCTTACTAAACCATTGCCGACTTAGCTCTTTCTTAATTTAGAAACAATCTGAACATGGCTGCAATACGTCCAGAATGAGGGAGGGTGTTAAAGTTATCTCTAATTAGTTTGTATTTAGTTTAGATTCTGTATCTTATCTGTAACCGGTGAATCTTTGATCACCAATGTTGTTACTCCCGCTAAACTCGGGAACTGTTTGTAATCCAACAATATAAATACAAAATAGAGCTGGCATTGCACTGCAAATTATTTTTACATAGTACACAAATGTTAGTGGACAATTCTAAACATCAAAACATGCCCACTTGGTATATATCGAAATATGTCTGGAATGTATGCATAAGAATTTTAAAAATATGTTGATATCTTACTTTGCTATAGACAGAACATCCATATATAAATGCAATCAACCATGTAAATACAAGATGCCATTTTTGTTTGTTTAAACATAGAAGGCATCTGATAGTGAGGGCACTTAAGAACTGATGACTAACATGGTATCAGTCATCAAAAGCCTACAATTCATCAACACATGTCCATTTACGCTTTCATTGGCGCATCCATTGCAGCACAACTGAAACACCCCAAAATTTCAAAAAAAATGGTTTTGTCTAATTTTATTGGATTTATCTGAAATTTTTTCTGAATTTTCCCGAATTTTCTTGAGCAATTTTTGGAGCCTTTCCCTTTTTGGCAAACTCCCAAAATTTCCTCCTTCCCAAAACGGAAATGCGCCTTTCTCTTCCCGTCCCGTTTCTTTTTCGCACGCGCGGCCCAACCTTTCCTCTCCCCGGCCCATTTCCCATTTTTTCTCCCCGCGCCTGCAGCCTGTTTCGCCCTTGGGCCATTTTCTCCGCGTGTTGGCCCATCTTTCTCCCGCATGGCCTGCTCCCCTCGCGCCTTGGCCCTCTCGTCGCCCGGCCTGTTTTCATGTTTGCGCATCGGCCTGCCTCGCCACAGTACCGTCTTTCTCACGCGATGTAACACCCCAATTTTTGAAATTTTAAAGATTAAATATTATGTGTTTGCAATTTGTGATTTTTGTGAATGTTCTGGATTTATTTGGATTTTCTGAGATCTGCTGGAATTATGTTAATTCAAAGTATATTGTCTTTTGTTAAGAAATTATTTATAAATAGATAATCTTAAAATAAAGTTTTGTCAAAAACATTTTATTAAGTCCATGGGATCTTCAAGTAGTTTTGTGAATTTTCTTGAAGTTTTTCTGGTGTTCAAGGGGGGGCTCAAATATATCAAATATATTTGGAGTATTTTTAGAAAAATCTTTGTGAGTCATGATGGGCTCAGCCCTGTTGCCGTGTATGTTGGTACATGAACGGAGCGGCAGTTGGCTCTACTCTAGAAGCACCGATGTGTCCAGGCGGGGTGGTGATCAAGTCGGATCATCGTATCCAAGACGTGAAGACACGCTGCATGAGGGATGGAACCCGGACGTCTCGGCCGAAGACTCTCGGCGGCTGCGCGTTCGATTGGAAGTCTGGCGCCTTGACCAAGAATTCCGCTCGTAGCCACGTAGAGATAGCACGGCGCCGTTGGTTACCGAGAAGGAGTTTGAATCGGAGTTGATGGACCGGGGAAATCCAGTGATGTGTTTGAATGGGACTCGGTTGTCTTGATCGAAGGCGCCACGCGTGAACAATCCAAGGGCGTTGGCGCCAAAATCGTCAATGGCTCGGGAGTTTCCATGCGGAGAACGCGTAGCCAATTCGAACTCAGCGCAGTCGCCGCACTTGTCACGGACTCGGAGTCCTAACGCGCGGGAAAGGACAGTTCGGCAAGGAAACTCGAGATCGCTTAGGAAAGTAGAATTCGGCTCGGACGGGAGTAGGATTGCTTCGCCTTCCGTTTTTACGTGCGTGTTGAGACTATAAAAAGCCTCGTCCGTACCCCAAGGTTCTCCATCCTAGGGCGCATCCACCAGTGCTAGCCTTCTTCGTCGAGTCGCTGCACAGCCGCCGCAATCCAAGGTTTTCCGGGAGCGCCGTCATCCGTGGGAAGTCGCAGCGTCGCCAGGAGATTTTCGAGCGCGCTGCCGAATTGTCGCCGAGGTCATCATCTTCGTCTCCGGTGAATTCAAGTCGTCGTCGTTTCATCGCCGATCGGGAGCTTCGTCAGCTGACGGATCGTAATCGAGTGCACGGAATTCGTCACGTCACCGAATCGGATGGCGTCTTTGATTAAATATCAATCGTTGGATTTAAGTCGGATGGTTGATATTAAGTCACGTAGTAGATTTACCCGTAACCGTTAGATTGAGTTCATCAGTCTAGATTTCACCACGTTTTGTCCGTACAAGCCGGGGCGGGAAAATTCGGATTTTCTTTATCAAAATAATTCGGAAAGATTTAGAAATTCTAATTCCAGAGTTTAGTTTATTTTCAAGACTTCTAAATGTTATAACTTTTGCATATAAACTCCGATTTGGGTAATTCGAATTTTGAAAAGTTTGTAAGATTGAGATCTTTCCAATGGTGGATTTTATTTGAATTTTCGAGTTTATTTGCTATTTGGTTTTGGTGTTTATTTGTGTTCTCTCTCGATTCGCGTAGACGTTGAATTGTGCGAGGCATCGGAAGGGGATTTTGCAGCTCAAGAATTATCATCAGAACAAGACCAGGATCTTAACGAAGGCAAGTTGTGCTTTGATCATGTTGCACCCATAAACTAGATTGCATGCTATTTTGATTTACCTTATCACTTGTTATTTTATGTGTATAAATGATTTCAACATAAGTTTGGGATTAGCTATCGTACCCTTTGAATTACACCCTACCTTGCTAATTGTATGCTATGATCCACTTGTCACCATAGATTGGTTTATTATAGTTGGTTAATAATGAAATCAACATGGATGGTTAGAACGGAATAGAATTGCTTAGCCATGCCACGTCATCACATGTACTTGAATCTTTGATAAATAATCTTGACTAATGGAATATGGAACGATGTTATGAATTTGTGTGTCATGTGTGGTCACACGATGAGATTGAGTTGTCGTGGCAATGGAGGTCACGCAACGATATTGAGTTGTTGATGGCACGTGGTGCTTGGTAATCAACTGGGGTGGTTATGATTTTGGGTCGGAGCAAGTGGCAAGGGCAGGATGCCTGGGTGGGCCCGATGGGCAAAGGGTATGTGTATGTCTTGCTTTGATCAAACCATAAGGACACCTTGTGAGCCTTTGACCTGAGTCAATCATGCAACCACATGTTGTTATGGGGCAACCTAGCTAATTAATTTGCAAAGTCTTAGCTTGAGTACTATCGTGGTGGAGTGGTTTTCAGACCCAGATAGCGCAAGAGGGGGGCCCTGTTGTGGTTTTCAGACCCTTCAGTGTTGAAACCTTAGCGGGTAGTACTGGGTTAAGACGATGCATTGTAAAGGCTTTGTCGTGATCTCTTCGCCGACACACCAAAGGAAGTGTGTTAATCGCGTGGCAATAAAAGATTATCATGTCATGTGGGTAAAGTGCAAACCTCTGCAGAGTGTACAATCTATTCAGATAGCCGTGCTCACGGTAATGAGCATGCTCGGGGATTACAGTCAAGGGTTTAGATTTCTTTTTAAAAACTTGGGATGGATGGCAGGATGCCATGAAAGGTTGAAACTTGACTTAGGATGAGAAATTTGGTTTATTTGAGAATCACTGAATCTATTACTTGTTACTATTTGTTTTACTGTCTTTCAATCTATTAATGTATGTGTTTCAAATGCTGCTTTACTGCTTATGAACCATAAGCCTTCCTTTGGAATAAGCCTTGCATATAGCTATGATAGAATTGCATTCTGTGCACAACTTGTTGAGTACGTGTTGGTGTACTCACCCTTGCCTACAAAAATCATCGATCTTTGAAGAAGGAGTACCATGAAGAGAGCGAATGTTTAGGGTGCGAGCCTTGTCGATTTACTGTGGTATCTTGAGGGTTATCTCGTCTTCATTCATTGCAGTTCAATTTGTTGTTCAAGCCTCATGGGGCATTGCTAAGTAAGTTGACCATAAGGTCATACAACTACTAATATTGAGTATATTATGTCTTTTATCTATTTACGTTGTGTATGATTGTGATATTCACTAATGTTGAGCTGTGTGCACTAGCGTGATCTGGACTAGTGCAAGATACACTGAGGGTCCGGATTTGCATATTCGAGTCCCGACAGAGGTGGTATCGAGCCATCTTGTTGTAGGTCTTGACCCTAGATAGTTGGTTGTCTCTATAGGTCCTTCAAAATTATTTTCTAAAGTAAAAGACCTAATCTGAAAGAATAACGTATTCTTGACTTATCTCATTCTTCTACTTCTGTCCTTACCCAAGATTCTTTCTTACCCCTTGCTGAAAATTTCTTTCTCCTACCTCTGCTGAATTGAGTTGAAATCTTACGAGTTATCTTGAGTAGAAAACAATATACCACACTTTAGGAGATGACATCGAGTGCCTGCTACTGCCATAATGATCACAAAGGAAAGAATCATCAAGCTCACGGAAGAGCGGATCAACAAAGTGAATCAAGAGCAAGAAGACTCAGTACTTCATGTAGCCAGTTGAGACTCATGTGTAGGAATCGCGTTTCCTAAGATAAGAGAGTCACCCATGTAGACGGTAGTTGTTATGTGTTTAGGTTGAATTGGTTCTTCTTGTTTGATGAATGTGCAATATGTGTTGCAAAGCTTTTAGGCTTATATAAGCGACCATACCAAGTTATTAATATTGATGGTTTAAAGTTATTGGGTTAAACCTATCTTCCCTGTATTAGGACCTCTACTTCTTACCTATGCTATTTTCTCTCTCACCTAAACCCCTGTAAAGTAATCAAGCAGATGGTTCAGATTAGTGATAGCAATAAAGTCAGTGAAAGTAAAAACCAACTCAATAGAAACTCCAAGGATGGATTAGTTTTTCAACCGTTACCACCGATAGATACGTAGAGCTTCAAAGAGTTTTTGGCCGATTAGACTCAGATTAATGCAGGCAATGATGAAGCAAATCTGAATATGACCAATCAAGCTAATGTCAAGAAAAGCGTCTCGAACTGTTATTAGTGACCCCTGTACTAACTCAAGGTTATTAGAATTCATAAAGACTCGTCCACCAACGTTTTAAGTAAATATTTCGCCTTTAGAAACCGAGAATTGGCTCAAGACTTTGGAGAGAAACACTACCTGCAGTTTGTTCTAGAGCTAAACCTTGTTCTAAAAGTCACATCAACCAAACAACTTAGAGGATCGAGCGTGCATTCGCTGTAAGGAAATTAGGCACACCTCAAATAAGCATGCGATCAATTGCTCTAGTTGCAAGGAAAATCGTACAATTAGAAAAGGTCCTATGAGTAACATCACCTATCACCTTTGTGAAAGACAATGTCAAATGTTTCTAATAAATTAATGAAAAATGGAAAGGCATGACGAAGAATTACTAGGAAGAGTTTTGAGGAAGCTTAGCGTGTTATTTGTGGAAAATAGAAGATTGGAAAAGTGCAATGAATCATGCTTACATAAAAAAAAGGGGGTAAAAAAAAACAAGTATCCAATATCAGGATCGCCAACAGGATTGGACAGTTTAGAAGAGAATTAGAATTTCTTTAGGACAAAATTTCGCTTAGGCTATCATAAACTTAGGAGACATGGAAAGGATGTTTCTAAGATTGCGCTCTCTACATAAATGATATAAGTTTTGGCTAAATCTCCTGAATTGACCGATGCCCCGCATATCTAATGAACATGACAAGTAAGGTATTTATGGAGTAATTGATAAATTCATGGTTGATGACAATCTAGTATATCCTAAGACAAGAGAAGATCATGTAGAACATGTTAGATTGATTTAGAAAGATTGCGAGAGTAGTGGTCATATGCTAAGTTCAACTAGTGTGAATTCCGGAAGTGAAATGGTCGAAATCCTTAGTCATATAAAGACTGCTAAAGGAGTTATTGTTAAATCAAGCAAGAGGGAAATTGTGTTATATCGGAATCAACCAAAGTTCGTTACTTAGATTGAAGGGCAAGATATTATCACTGGTTCATAGTAAGGTTCTCGACAATAGCTAAACCTCTTATGCGATTGTGGAAATAGTTTTCGAAAGCTAAAGAAGCAATTAATATTAACGCCTATGTTAGTATGGATTAGTTTCGACATATATAAGTGATGCTTGTAGATATGATTTAAGACACGAATTGGCATGAAAGGGGACAAGGTTGTTGCCTATGAAGTAAGGGAATTGAGACAGCATGAGGAGAATCACCCTACGTATAACTTGGAACTAGCTGTCATAGTGCGCGATTTGAAAATATGGTGTCACTATCCCAACAAAGATAGATATGAATCATAAGAGTCTAAATTATATATCTACTAGTTAAATCCTATTATGGGACAAAGAAAAAAAAAGAAGTTGGAAATGATCAAAGATGCTAGTGTGAGAATCCATGGACATTCTAGTAAAACCCATGCGGTAGTTGAGGTTTGAGTTACGAGGCCACAGTGCAAATAGGTTGATAACGAACAGTTAATCAAGGTTATGCAAAGGATTCAAAGAGCCGAAATCGAAAATCGTTTGACAAAGTTTCATACCCGCTTTTGAAAATAAAACCAACATTAGAAGATAAGATCACAGAAAGTTTGAAGGGAGAAAAATACAAAATCAAGAAAAAAAAAGAAAGAAGGCTTAGCCAAGAAGTACAATTTTTAGTGATTAAGGATACCCTGAGGATTTAAGATCAAATCAGTATGCTGGATAGGAAGATCCTAAGCAAATGATACTTGAAGAAACCATGATCTAGTATTCAATTTATCCGGAAGGTGTTAAGAGATTCCATGTCAAGGGAAAACTTGCGCCTAGATTCGTTGGATCATTGAACTGCGAGTAAATCGGAGAGGTTGCTTATTAGTTGTAATTGACCCAGTCATTAGCAGGAGTCTGCGATGTGTATAAGCTTAAGAAATGTCTCAGGGTACCAGCAGAACAAACGACGTTAGAAGCTTGAGTTGCGAAAGGATTTGACTTATAGAGAGCAGCCTATTAAGATTCTGGATGAAATGGAGCACAGGACCAGAAATAAGTCTACTCGCTTCTGTAGAGTTCAATGGAGTAATTATTCGGAAAATGAAGCAATCTAGGAGCGTGAGGAAGATCTGAAAGCAAAATTTCCGAACCTATTCTCTAGTTAGCCCTAAAATCTCGGGGTCGAGATTCCGTTAAGGGGGGGAGGTTTGTAACACCCCAATTTTTGAAATTTTAAAGATTAAATATTATGTGTTTGCAATTTGTGATTTTTGTGAATGTTTTGGATTTATTTGAATTTTCTGAGATCTGCTGGAATTATGTTAATTCAAAGTATATTGTCTTTTGTTAAGAAATTATTTATAAATAGATAATCTTAAAATAAAGTTTTGTCAAAAACATTTTATTAAGTCCATGGGATCTTCAAGTTGTTTTGTGAATTTTCTTGAAGTTTTTCTGGTGTTCAAGGGGGGCTCAAATATATCAAATATATTTGGAGTATTTTTAGAAAAATCTTTGTGAGTCATGATGGGCTCAGCCCTGTTGCCGTGTATGTTGGTACATGAACGGAGCGGCAGTTGGCTCTACTCTAGAAGCACCGATGTGTCCAGGCGGGTGGTGATCAAGTCGGATCATCGTATCCAAGACGTGAAGACACGCTGCATGAGGATGGAACCCGGACGTCTCGGCCGAAGACTCTCGGCGGCTGCGCGTTCGATTGGAAGTCTGGCGCCTTGACCAAGAATTCCGCTCGTAGCCACGTAGAGATAGCACGGCGCCGTTGGTTACCGAGAAGGAGTTTGAATCGGAGTTGATGGACCGGGGAAATCCAGCGACGTGTTCGAATGGGACTCGGTTGTCTTGATCGAAGGCGCCACGCGTGAACAATCCAAGGGCGTTGGCGCCAAAATCATCAATGGCTCGGGAGTTTCCATGCGGAGAACGCGTAGCCAATTTGAACTCAGCGCAGTCGCCGCACTTGTCACGGACTCAGAGTCCTAACGCGCGGGAAAGGACAGTTCGGCAAGGAAACTCGAGATCGCTTAGGAAAGTAGAATTCGGCTCGGACGGGAGTAGGATTGCTTCGCCTTCCATTTTTACGTGCGTGTTGAGACTATAAAAAACCCCGTCCGTACCCCAAGGTTCTCCATCCTAGGGCGCATCCACCAGTGCTAGCCTTCTTCGTCGAGTCGCTGCACAGCCGCCGCAATCCAAGGTTTTCCGGGAGCGCCGTCATCCGTGGGAAGTCGCAGCGTCGCCAGGAGATTTTCGAGCGCGCTGCCGAATTGTCGCCGAGGTCGTCATCTTCGTCTCCGGTGAATTCAAGTCGTCGTCGTTTCATCGCCGATCGGGAGCTTCGTCAGCTGACGGATCGTAATCGAGTGCACGGAATTCGTCCACGTCACTTCGGAATCGGTAAGCGTCTTTGATTAAATATCAATCGTTGGATTTAAGTCGGATGGTTGATATTAAGTCACGTAGTAGATTTACCCGTAACCGTTAGATTGAGTTCATCAGTCTAGATTTCACCACGTTTTGTCCGTACAAGCCGGGGCGGGAAAATTCGGATTTTCTTTATCAAAATAATTCGGAAAGATTTAGAAATTCTAATTCCAGAGTTTAGTTTATTTTCAAGACTTCTAAATGTTATAACTTTTGCATATAAACTCCGATTTGGGTAATTCGAATTTCGAAAAGTTTGTAAGATTGAGTTCTTTCCAATGGTGGATTTTATTTGAATTTTCGAGTTTATTTGCTATTTGGTTTTGGTGTTTATTTGCGTTCTCTCTCGATTCGCGTAGACGTTGAATTGTGCGAGGCATCGGAAGGGGATTTTGCAGCTCAAGAATTATCATCAGAACAAGACCAGGATCTTAACGAAGGCAAGTTGTGCTTTGATCATGTTGCACCCATAAACTAGATTGCATACTATTTTGATTTACCTTATCACTTGTTATTTTATGTGTATAAATGATTTCAACATAAGTTTGGGATTAGCTATCGTACCCTTTGAATTACACCCTACCTTGCTAATTGTATGCCATGATCCACTTGTCACCCTAGATTGGTTTATTATAGTTGGTTAATAATGAAATCAACATGGATGGTTAGAACGGAATAGAATTGCTTAGCCATGCCACGTCATCACATGTACTTGAATCTTTGATAAATAATCTTGACTAATGGAATATGGAGCGATGTTATGAATTTGTGTGTCATGTGGTCACACGATGAGATTGAGTTGTGGTGGCCTTTGGAGGTCACATAGCGATATTGAGTTGTTGATGACACGTGGTGCTTGGTAATCAAGCTGGGGTGGTTATGATTTTGGGTCGGAGCAAGTGGCAAGGCGGGATGCTGGGTGGGCCGATGGGCAAAGGGTATGTGTATGTCTTGCTTTGATCAAACCATAAGGACACCTTGCGAGCCTTTGACCTGAGTCAATCATGCAACCACATGTTGTTATGGGGCAACCTAGCTAATTAATTTGCAAAGTCTTAGCTTGAGTACTATCGTGGTGGAGTGGTTTTCAGACCCAGATGGCGCAAGAGGGGGGCCCTGTTGTGGTTTTCAGACCCTTCAGTGTTGAAACCTTAGCGGGTAGTACTGGGTTAAGACGATGCATTGTAAAGGCTTTGTCGTGATCTCTTCGCCGACACACCAAAGGAAGTGTGTTAATCGCGTGGCAATAAAAGATTATCATGTCATGTGGGTAAAGTGCAAACCTCTGCAGAGTGTACAATCTATTCGGATAGCCGTGCTCACGGTAATGAGCATGCTCGGGGATTACAGTCAAGGGTTTAGATTTCTTTTTGAAAACTTGGGATGGATGGCAGGATGCCATGAAAGGTTGAATCTTGACTTAGGATGAGAAATTTGGTTTATTTGAGAATCACTGAATCTATTACTTGTTACTATTTGTTTTACTGTCTTTCAATCTATTAATGTATGTGTTTCAAATGCTGCTTTACTGCTTATGAACCATAAGCCTTCCTTTGGAATAAGCCTTGCATATAGCTATGATAGAATTGCATTACATGCACAACTTGTTGAGTCGTGTTGGTGTACTCACCCTTGCCTACAAAAATCATCGATCTTTGAAGAAGGAGTACCATGAAGAGATGAATGTTTAGGGTGCGAGCCTTGTCAGTTGCCTGTGGTATACTGAGGGGTTATCTACATCTTCATTCCGCTGCAGTTCAATTTGTTGTTCAAGCCTCATGGGGCATTGCTAAGTAAGTTGACCATAAGGTCATACAACTACTAATATTGAGTATATTATGTCTTTTATCTATTTACATTGTGTATGATTGTGATATTCACTAATGTTGAGCCTGTGTGCACTAGCGTGATCCTGGAGCAGTGCAGTATACACAGAGGGTCCGGATTTGCATATTCGGGTCCCGACACGCGACCTGTGCCCGTCGCCTGTGCTATAGTCACATCGCCATCGCCATTTACTCCGCCTACGCGCCGTCCCGTCGCCGCTGCCACCCCATCGCGTTGCCGCCTGATGCCTCTGCCTCATGCCGCACCCCTTGCACCCCTTCCCAGCCGCCTCAAGCTCCTCGCCACGCCCAAAGCCTCACTGGTCCTCCCTCTCTCTCTCTCTTCCTCCGCGCCGGTTATAAAAAGCCCCTTTCCCCCTCCTTTTCCTTGCACCGAGCTTTCAAAGGTGATCTTCACCCTCCCCGCTACTCCTTTCCCCCTCTGGCGCCTTCCCTCGACCGTGCATCCCCTTTCTTCCCCAGCTCCGGCAGCCTCCATCGCTCGCCCCGTCGCCCCCGCTCCCTATCTGTCTGAGTGCTGGGTCCCACCGGCTAGACCACTTGCGCTGGGCCCGCGCGTCAGTCGCCATGTCCCCCTCCCTTGCTGGTGGGCCCCTCCTTCGGACCTCGGGCCACCCCGCCAGTGGCTCAACAGCGCGCCACATGCGTGGTGGCCAGCCAAGTGGGCCGTGTGGCCGTGAGATAGTGTCGCATGTTTGGATTTGATTTTATTTTCTTTTTCGGGTTTAAATTCTTAATTAAATCCAAAAATTAATTTACAAATTCAAAAATCCCTAAAAATTCCAGAAAAATCCCAAATTTTTTTCAAAAATCCAAAAATACCAAAAATACATATTCTTGACTAGTTAGAGCCGCTGAGTTCAGAAATGATCTCCGTTCCACCAAACCAAGTCCAAAAAATTTCCAAAATGCCCCTAAACCCAATTTCGACCATTTTCTCACCGATTTCGTTTTTCATTTCTCTTTCTTTATTTTTGTTTTTATTCGTTTATTTATTCGTTGCATTTTCTCGCGCTAGATCCGATGTCAAAGCGACCTTTGGCATGAATCCCGAGCAGGAGCAGTCTTGGGAGCCGCACCAGGAGTCGGAACCGTTCAGGACTAGACGTGATAGGAGAACCCTCGACACCACAAGGCAAGCCACACTCCTTGAACATGTTGGACCCAGTTCCATTACAGTAATATGTATATTTTCTGTACCGCATTATTTTCTAGTATTTTGGAAAACTACAAAAGTGGTAAATTAGAATGACATGATTAGCTATACCCGAATGTTAAACCTGTTGCTATGCCTTAATTCCTTTTTAACCTTAGGCTATAGAATATTGAACCATCATATATTAGCAGTTAATATAATTTTCACCTTTAGCTAAATTGCTTAAAATCTCCGAGAGATGGCTCAGGTGATTTTTGAAAATTGCTACAGTTAGGGGGACAGTGTTGGGCGGACCACAGGAGGTGGATCTTGGCCCAAGCCCCAACCGATGACAAGTCAGGATGTGGTGTGGTGGTGGTACAGTGGGTACCAATGGTTTGTGGTATGTCATTTGGCTGTGTCTTTGGCATTTAAGGACCGATGTTTTAAGTAAAGTAAATAACTTCAGTTCCCGCTCAACCACAAGTTAGGTCGGTCAACCTTAATGACCTGTTCCAACATAGCTCAGTACATTGTACTTCCCTTTTGAATACCTATAGGAGGTAGATACCATTCTAGTAGGAGGAATGGATCTTGTAGCGACTAGGGTGGAACGGAAATATAGTGGGTGTCGGCGTACTTTGCGCCAGGGTACCCTCTCCGCCACAGATAACTAAGACCACGTGGCAACCTGGCGAGCAGGCGGGCGATTAGGCCCCACTCGCCGGGCGAGTGGCCCACGTGGTGGCTTGGCGAGGCGGCGGGTGGTCGAGCCCTGCTGTCGGCGTTAAGCATTCGTGGTGGCACAGCAGCAGGCCGCAATCGAGCCTTGCTCGCTGGGTGTCGGCTCACTTGGCGGCTGGCGGCGGTGAGCGATCGAGCCTTGCTCATTGAGTGTCGGCTCACTTGGCGGCCTGGCGGCCTGGCGGGCGATCAGGCCTTACTCGCCCGGTGTCGACGCCGTGGCGTACTGGTGGCGAGTGAGGCGATCAGGCCCCTGCACCAAAGATCGGCCTTCTTGGTGGCTGGCCAGGCGGGAGGGCGACAGAGCCTGCTGCCCGGCGTCGGCCTCCGTGGCGACTGGCGGCGGTGAGCGATCGAGGCCTGCCCGCTCGACGTCGGCCTCCATAGCGACCTGGCGAGCAGGAGGGCGATTAGGCTCTGCTCGCCGGGCGTCGGCCCCCATGGCGGCCAGGCCATGCGGGCGACCAAAAGAATGAGGGGAGGCTTCGCCTCGAAGTCTCCTTCCCCTGACACGCTGTGTCAGGGCCATTGATTGCGAAGGAGTTCTACTGGTGACACGACGACGGCCCATCCCTCTGACGCCTCACAACTAACCTGTCGCAGGAATGTCACATCTCGGGCGGACCAGGCGAAGCCACGCAGCGACATTAAATGAGGCTTGAAGGACAAGGCAACAGTGATGGGTGTAATTAATGAGTCGTAGATCAGTATGATGCCACCTTCCCACCTGCTTGAGCCAGCCCAGTCTATATAAGGGAGCTCTGGTGCATGGAGGGGGAGGGATCGATCGGTCGGTCGAAGTGTCGAAAGACTTAGCGAAAAAAGAGAAGAACAACATTGTAACCAGCTCAATAGACATCAACGAAGATCTAGCATGACATAAGGCTGTTACCCAGACAGGGGGCCTAAATCTGGATACACCGGTGTGTTCTTTGATCTGTTGATCCCTAGATCCCCCGTGCGAGAGTCATTAGGGTTTCCGACCGCGAAGACGCCCTCTACCGAACCCTATCCTCCATCCTAGGAGGACCCCTTGTCCGTTGACAGGGTCCTATCCGGCGAAATACGCCGACAGGGGCATGCCAAGTAGGGGGCTAGTGGTTGACTCACCCGTCCATCTCTTCAGTGGATTCCGGTCTTTTGTCTATAAGGACCGCGCATCTGGTGATTGCGGGTTCACACTCACAGCAATAAGAGGCGGTGGAGGCTAGCAGCGCTTGGAACACGTCCCGGCACTCCCACTGGACGAGGGATCGTCTCACGCCACCCCCGTAGGGAGGCGGAGGTGCCCCTTAGCAGCTGCTGAACATCCGGTTCGGCGTCGGCTGGCCATGGAGGCAGCCACTCTGGCCTAGAAACTGCATGCAGTCCGTCTCCTCATGGACTACCCACCAGTGGAACTTGCAGGAGACACCCCGGCCACGCCATGGCTGTAGGACATTGCTGGCCTCATAGACGCGGCCTAGCTCCACGTAGGGATGCCCCACCAGTCAGGTACCGTTGGTACCCCTCAATCAAGGGTGCGTGCCGACCACACCCAAGCTTCCAGCCGCTCGAGCGGGAAGCACTCTGGCCAGGAGGGCCAGAACAAAGGAAAAAAACATACAAGATGAGGGTCCTGGTTCTGCGAAGAGCCGCGAGGACCTGAGGGTTCATCTGGAGAAGCGTCGCGAGCAGTGCGACGGTGATTTGCGTAATCACTTGCAGCGCTGTCGTGCCTAGGGGCAAGGCCGCGACGGGCGGATGGCCATTGGGGACGAGACCCCCTCCCATGACTCTCACCTTCAGAACGAGGAGGAAGTCCACTCCTCCGATTCTTTGGGGAGTCGCGATCCGCACTCCCTGGCATGGTCTCCGGGCTGGGGTTCAAGTGGATGGTAGGACTCCCCCTACGGCATCGGGTGCCAGGCGTTTTCCCCATGGCTGCGTCGTGTGGCGTGGCCCGAAAGGTTTCACCCCACCTCCATCGAGAAGTACGACGGCACCACCAACCCAGAGGAGTTCTTGCAGATCTACACCACGGTGGTGCGGGCCGCTGGCGGGTCTGAAAAGGCCATGGCCAACTACTTCACAACGGCATTGACGGGGTCTACCTGGTCTTGGCTGTTGAACCTCCCGCGAGGATCAGTATACTCGTGGGAGGAGTTGTGTGGCCTCTTCGTCGCCAACTTTCAAGGCTCCTACACACAACCGGGAGTGGAGGACGATCTCCATGCCCTCGAGCAGGAAAGAGGGGAGTCATTGCGCGACTTCATTTGATGAATCAGCCATTGTCGCAACACGATCCCTCGGATTTTGGAGCAGTCGGTCGTCATCGCCTTTTAGAGAGGCGTTCGAGACCACAAGATGCGGGAGAAGATGGCGACCCGCAACATCACCACCACCTCCAAGCTCTTCTCCCTAGCGCACAAGTGCGCCAGGGCGACGGAGGCTTGCGGGCTGGTGTCTGACACCGCGCGTGGGTGCGGCGGGGACAAAGCCGGGACCTCGAGGGGCCCCGGCCCTGCGAGCAAGAAGGCGAAGCGGCGTGAAGCGGTTGAGACCAAGCGGGTCCTGACCGCTGAGTGCAAGCACAAGGACACCAAGCCGCGAGCGCGCGAACTCCGTGACCGACGGGATGACCACCATAACCGGCGAGATGATCACCACGGTCGGAGAAATGACTGCCACGAGGAGAAGGAGGGTAGGCCTTTCTGCCCGATCCACAGGTCCAATACCCACGACCTTGCTAGTTGCCAGGTTGTGAGCAAGATGGTCGAGCAGTGGCTCAAGGAGCGCCCCCGCGACGACGACCAAGATGAAGATCCTGCCCCGCTGGCCTTCCAATAGGTGGATCATGCCGTGGCGTATATCCATGGTGGCTCATCCACCTACCCCTCCAACACAACGTAAAAGCGGCTGAGGAGGGAAGTCTGCGCGACGGCGCCGAGCTCAAGGGCGGGTCGGATGCTGAAGTGGTCGGAGGAGCCAATCACTTTCAGTCGGGCCGACCACCCTGAGAGCACCGCCGGCCTAGGTCACCTTCCGATCGTGGTTTTGCCCATGATCCGAAATGTGAAGCTTGGGCGGGTGCTAGTGGACGGAGGGAGCTCCATCAACCTCCTGTCCTCCCAGGCATTCTAGGCGCTCCAGATATCACAACAGGAGTTGCGCCTGGCCTTGCCCTTCTACGGCATCGCCCCGGAAGCTGGCTCGATGCCCCTGGGCCAGGTGTGCCTCCCCGTCACCTTTGGGGAGGAAAGCAACTACCGTACGGAAATGGTCAACTTCGAAGTCGCCGATTTGACCTCCGTCTAGCATACAGCAGTCGGCCGGCGTTGGCCAAGTTCATGGCGGCGACCCACTATGGGTACATAGTGGTGAAGATACTAGGGCCCGGTGGCCCCATAGTCATCCGGGTGGACAGGCCAGAAGCCTTGCGTTGCCACAAGCACGCACTGGACCTGGCCGGTGCCACCTGTGTGAGGCTGGCTAATGCCGACTATCCAGGAGCCCCTCAGGCAAAGACATGTGCCTCACCCGACTCGGCCGGCGAGGTGAAGGTGGACTCCCTGAGCGTGGGCGAGCCCGGGAAGACTGTCAAAATTTGTGCCAGCCTCAGCGCCAAATAGGAAGACGCGCTCGTCACCTTTCTCCGGTCTAATTTCGACGTGTTTGCCTGACAACCATCCGATATGACTGAGGTCCCCAAGGAGGTGATCGAGCACCGATTGGCAATGCTCCCAGGAGTGCGCCCGGTCTGACAAAAGGTCCGGAGGCAGGCACCAGAGTGGCAAGATGCCATTCGGGAGGAGGTAGAGAAGCTGCTGCGCGCAGGGATCGTCAGGGAAGTCTCTCACCCCGAGTGGCTTGCCAACCCTGTGCTTGTCAAGAAATCCAATGGGAAGTGACGGATGTGCGTCAACTTCACCGACCTCAACAAGGCCTTCCCGAAGGATCCATACCCCCTGCCGCGCGTCGATCTCATTGTCGACTCGACGGCGGGATGCGAGCTGCTATGCTTTCTAGACGCGTACTCTGGGTACCACCAGATTAGCATGGCGGCGGAAGACGAAGAAAAAACCGCTTTTGTAATCCCCATGGGCGTTTATTGTTATATCAGAATGGCTTTTGGGTTAAAAAATACTGGTTCCACTTATCAACGCGCCATGCATATTGCTTTCCGCCCACTGATAGGGCAAAATCTTGAGGTGTACGTCGACGACTTGGTTGTGAAAGTCAAGAGGAGCGAAGACATAATCGAAGACCTGGAGGAAACCTTCGCCAACCTCCGAAGGAATTGCCTGAAGCTCAACCCCGAGAAATGTGTATTCGGCGTGCCCTCTGGAAAGCTGTTAGGGTTCCTCGTGTCCAGTAGGGGCATTGAGGCCAACCCTGACAAGATAGCGGCCATTGAGCACATGAAGACACCGGTTCGGCTCAAGCAGGTGTAGTGCCTAGCTGGTTGGCTGGCCTCCCTTGGGCGATTTATCGTCCGGCTAGGAGAAAGAAGCCTGCCCTTATTCAAGCTGCTGAAGAAGACCAACCACTTCGAGTGTACTGAAGAGGCTCAAAGAGCATTTGAAGACTTGAAGCAGTACCTCTCCTCCCCGCCAGTGCTGGTCGCCTCCAAGCCTAGCGAACCATTGCTCCTGTACATCGCCGCTACCCCTGCAGTGGTGAGCGCGGTACTGGTGGTGGAGAGAGAGGGCGTCCAGAAGCTAGTCTAACGTCAGCAAGGTGCTACACGAGGCAGAGACTAGGTACCCGCAAGCACAGAAGATGTTGTACGCTATCCTGGTGGCATCTAGGAAGCTGCGGCACTACTTCCAGGGTCGAGAGATCACGGTGGTCACTGCCTATGCTCTGCGAGAGATCCTCCACAACTGGGAAGCAGAAAGCCGTGTCGCCAAGTGGTCGGTGGAGCTGTGGGAATTCTGTATCAAGTTTGTACCCCACACCGCCATCAAGAGGCAGAAGTTGGCGGAGTTTATTGCCGAATGGACTCCCGCCGTTCCTGAAGCCGAAGAGATACCCGCGCCTTCCCCTTGAACTTTGTTCTTCGACGGCTCCCTCAGACTCGAAGGCGCGGGGGCTGGAGTTGTCCTGGTCTCCCCGACCGGTGACATCCTCCAGTACGTGGTTGCCCTGGACTTCAAGGCCACGAACAACATCGCCGAATATGAGGGCCTGCTGGCAGGGCTGCGCGCTGCCTCTGCGTTAGGCATCTGGCGCCTCCAAGTCAAAGGCGACTCCCTGCTGGTCATCAATCAGGCGCGAAAGGAATTTCAGTATTCTAACCCTACCATGGCCACCTACTTGGCAGAGGTCAGAAAGATGGAGCACCACTTCGAAGAACTGGGATATATCCATATCCCTCGACACGACAACCATATGGTGGATGGGCTTTCACATGTCGCGTCATCAAGATCTCCTGTCCCAGTCACGGTCTTTGAGGAAAGACTAACACGACCGTCCGTCGCTGCCCCCGTTTCATGTGGGGACGACGGTGCAGCCCTCGAGGCCTTTGACTCAGGTGGGGAGGGCGGCGTGGCTATCGCAGCCTCCAGTTCAGGGAGGGAAGGCAGTGCGCCCGCCTCAGCCTTCAGGTCGGGGAGGGAAGGCAGCGGTGTCGCTGGTGCGGCACCCGGGGAAAAACTTGGCCAAGCGGAGTACCCGGGTGATCACCATGTGATCGCCACACTTGGCCGGGAAGGGCAGTTGATGGATCTTATCCTAGCCTTCCTGCGAGACCAAGTGATCCCCGGCGATGATGCCTCACGGTGAAAATTGCATAAGGCCAAGTGCTATACTCACAGTAGGTGGGGACCTATACCACCGAGTAGAAGCGAATTCTCTTGAAGTGCATCACTTGGGAAGAGGGAGCAACCTGCTCTCGATATCCACGGAGGCATGTCTTGGGAGCCATATGTCCATCGAGATCTTTGGTCGGCAAAGCGTTCCGCCAAGGATTTTATTGGCCTACTGCCCTCTAGGATGCTTGCAAGCTGGTGAGGAAATGCGAAGCATGTCAATTTCTTCGCCAGGAAAATCCACTAACCAGCCCAAGCTCTGCAAACCATCCCACTCTCTTGGCCGTTAAGTAGTGCGGGGTTGGATATCCAGGTCCGTTCGCTTGGTTCACCACAGGGCTTCACCCATCTATTCGTCGCCATCGACAAATTCACCGAGTGGGTTGAAGCCGAAGTAGTGCGCGCCATCACGGCTTCCACTGCTATCTGAAGGATCGAGATGGCGAACAGAGGGGGGGTGAATGGTCGCAAATAAATTTTCCCCAAAAATACTCCAACTAAAACCTTGACAAGATCGCGCAAAGAAAATCAGTGCTCCTCAAATTCGCAAAACCCGCAAAAACCGGAATGACTAGACAACTATGTGTATCCCTAGCTTACATGGATGAGATCCATAAAATATGTAGGGATTTTTCAATCACAATCCTGGTTGCCAAGTGTCCAAATAAAGAGGAATCAATTAAAATACTTCTTTTCAAAAAGAGATCAAGTCAAGACACAAAAGTCTCTTTTAGAAAAGCAAAAGCAGATATTTCCAGAAGCTATCTTTAATTTGAACAGGAGGTTGGTGGGTTTCTGCTGCTCACAAAATTATAAGAAATTTTATCCCTATGAGCAGATGAGTCTTGAAGTTCTCTACCAAATTTTAGATCAAAAAGCCATGTAGAAAAATCATCATAAATCTATGAACATAGAAAGTCAGGAACTTCGAGCAGAAAATTTGGGGCTCGGTTTTCACCTCATGGTGCCCAAACGGTGCAACAAGTGAACTCCAAAATTTTTGTACAAATGGATATGGGAGTCCCGCACAATCTCCAATAAGAATCACACAAAACGGATTTTTCTAGATTTTTCTAAAAATCAAATACTAACTGCTATGTGAAGAACAAGTTCTGGACAGAACTGGAAACTTGAAAGAAAAGATGATCTCTACTTAATCAAAGAGTGCAAAAGAGATGTAAAACCATATGAACACACTCAAAACATCCAAGATCAGCATTTAGAAGGAGGGGAGGCAAATCCAAATTGCATGAATGTAAATTGCGGGAAAGTAAATGCGTAACATAAATGCTGAATTTAAATTGCGTAAAGTAAAGACATAATGTAAATGCGGAATTTAAATTCACAATAATGTAAAGAAATTTCTTTGTATTTCTGGTGGGAAGGTTTACAAAGCCTCACTTCATGTGGGCAAAGCTCAAAGGAGCAACTCAAACCTTCAAGGGGAGGAGGCCACCCCTCCACCTTATTTATACTACTCTTGGGCCACCTACCACCCTTGGATGAGTCCCTCAACCCTAGGACACTCATCTAAGGGCTAGGATTAACCCACTCACACAGCCATACAAGGGCTAACCCAAAACCCACACACATACCGGGTTTTCTTGCACGATTTTCAAAGCATACTACCTAGACCCGCTAACCTATCAACTAGACCGCGATCTGACAGCCCTCATTGATCCACGCGGCATCTAGCTAGCATCATCTCCTTTCCTTATCTTCTTGGCTTGTTCGGACTCAAAATCTCAGGTCATCTTCCGGCGATCTCCCGACCGTCTGGACCTCCGATGCTCCTCGCCTAGTCCCGGTCATCCTCTGCCACACCATGACCTAGCACCGTCGCCCTGCAACCATCAAAGACAAGGAAAAACCTTTCACATAGCAATGCCCACAAAGATATTCAATGATTATCCCAAATCATCAATCAGTCATAATTTCGCTCAACGGTCCAATGCTACCGCCCCAAGTGGGTAGCCCTAGGAAAAGCAACCAACACTCAAATTCCTTCAAATCGAAATCCATTTCAAATCAAACTCAATTTCAAATCAAACCAAGCTCAACTCTTGTCAATTACTCATCACACACAAGGATAGACCTCCACATGGCCTTTCACTATCAAGTTTATTCACGGAATTTTCACCCGCTTTGGAGTCGCCAATTGTATCATCACCGACAACGGCTCTCAATTCACCAGCGCAGCCTTACTGGAGTTTTGTGATGAGATGGGTACCAAGGTATGCTTTGTTTCGGTGGCCCATCCAAGGAGTAATGGCCAAACTGAGCGCGCCAACACGCTGGTGTTGAGAGGCCTCAAGACCAGAGCATTTGATCGGCTCCATAAGCCGGGGGCGCGGGGGACAGAAAAACTCCCAGCTGTGTTGTGGTCGCTTCGAACCACACCCAGTCGGGCGACTGGAGAAACACCCTTCTTCCTGGTCTACGAGGGTAAGTTGTCCTTCCGTCCGGTATCGCTCGGCTTCACGCTGCTTCGCGTTTGGCGTTGAGGAAACCCAAGAAGACCACCGCGGGGAAGAAGTCAACCTTCTGGAGGAGGTGCGTGACCGGGCGGCCTTGCGTGCCACTCAGTACCAGCAAAGTCTCAGGCAGTACCACGCCACCTAGGTCCATGAGAGAACACTAGCGATGGGCGACTGGTCATCTTGTGAGAATCGGGCGCATGCGGTCGCAACAAAAGTATCTCCCACATGGGAGGACCCTTTAAAGGTGGTCTCGATCTCTCGGCCGGTCCGGTCCGGCACACGAGGATGGTCAAGAGTGGTGAATTCCTAGCGTGGAGTTGTTGTGAAAATTTTATCCTAAAATGTAAGCACTTTCATTAGTCCGCCGTCATTTGCATGGGTGAGGCTTTCCCTGGCTGATCGGCGATGGCTGACGGTCAGTAAAGTTGTCTGCCTTAAAGGCTTTCGCTTTATCCTATTTGTCTTCCCCACTTGTGCCCTGGTGGGTAATATTTGGCGTCGGTGTCATTGGTACCGGCAGTTTGGCAGCCCCTTGTTGATATGCGGCAACACCCGACGTTCGCGTCGGGCGGAACAGTGACTAGGAGCGCGTTGTTCACGGTGCTCAAAGCGGCTCGTACAACCTCGGGTTAGCTCTCTTTGTCGGCGTACTTCGCCAAGTACCCTCTTCGCCGCACAAAAGCATGAGTGGCCGCGTGGCGATTGAGCAAGCGGGTGGGTGTTTACACCGTCTGCGGCGTCGATCCCGTGGCCTTGCGAGCAGCGATTAGGCGTACGCCACGCCTTTCGCCGGCGCTTGACCTACGTGGCGGCTTTGGCGGGCGGTGGGCGAAACACGCCGCTCACCGGTGTTGGTCACGTGGGCGAAGCGGCGGTTGGCGACCACGCCTGCCGCCCGACGCCCGGCCCTACGTGGCGGCTTTGGCGGCGATGGCGAACACGCCGCCCCACCGGGTGTTGGTCCACGGCGCGAAGGCGGCGATTGGCGTACGCCACGCCGCCGCACCCGCCACGTGGCGGCTTTGGCGGCGAGTGGCGGCACGCCCCGCCTACCGGTGTTGGTCACGTGGCGGCGAGGGCGTAGTTGGCGACCACGCCTGCTCGCCGACGCCCGACCGTGGCGGCTGGCGGCGGCGAGATGGCGTAACACGCCGCCTTGCCGGTGTTGGTCCACGTGGCGGCGAAGCGGCGATTGGCGGCCACGCCTGCTGCGCCCGGCGCCCCACGTGGCGGCTTTGGCGGCGGTGGCGAAGCACGCCCGCCTACCGGTGTTGGTCCACGTGGCGGCGAAGCGGCGATTGGCGACCGCGCCGCTTTCGCCCGACGCCACCTACGTGGCGGCTTTGGCGGCGCGATGGCGAACACGCCACCCTGCCGGGTGTTGGTCCACGTGGTGCGCGGGCGAGCAGTTGGGCGACCACACCCTGCTCGCCCGGCGCCCAGCCTACGTGGCGGCCTGGCGGACGAATAGGCGAGTACGCCTTGTTTGTCCCGCCGCCATGCAAAAAGGCGGGATACGCTGGCTTCGCCTCGAAGCCTCCTTCCCCGTCGTACCATGTCAGAAGCAGGCCTGCTGTACCAGGCACGTCGATTCCGAGGAATTCCACTACAAGCCCGTTCCTCTGACGCTTCCCACCTACCCGTCGCAGAGGGGTCACATCCCGGGAGAACCGGGCGAAGGCATGCGCTGGCATTAATTAGGGCCGAAGGAACGGGACAGCGCATAAAGATGTAATAAATGCATGTAAGATAAGCATGATGACGCCTCTCCTCTATCTGCCTCGTGTAAGCCCATGCATATAAGGGCACTCTAGAGCATACGAGAGGAGAGAGAGATCACAAAAAAAGAGACTCAACAGAAGAGCTGGTCACCAGTAAGCTCTGTAACCAAGCCCCTTAGACCGAATCCAAGATTAAGCAGGAAGTAAGGTTGTTACCCTTCTCCATGGGGGCCTGAACCTGGGTAAAATCGTTGTGTTCGTCTGAATTTGAGACACTAGGATTCGTTAGTGTGAGAGGTGCTGGGGTGTCCCTCTGCTAGGGTTTGCCGGCTACCAAAGACACCCCCTAAGACCAAACCCGGTCTCAGAGACTTGGGCTGTCGGTTGAAATCGCCAAGCGGTAGCGCGCCGAGGTAGGGTCTGTAGTCGGTTTCTCCGATCATCTTTCCGGCGAGTTTTGGTGTTTTTCTTTCGGCTCCGTGCATCTGAAGATGGTGGGTTCGCAACATCAGGAAGGGGGAGAGTCGGGCCATACTCAGAGTGAGTCCCGACACTCTCGTCGATCGCAAGAAAGTCTCACTCCGCCCCCGCGGGGTGGCGGTGATGCACCCGCGGCAGCGGCGGGTCATCCGGTGCGATGCCGGCTGGCCATGGAGGCGGCCACTCCAGCTCAGAATCTTCATGCGACTCGCCTTCTCCTGGACCACCCTCTGGTGGAATTTGCAGGAGACTCCCCGGCCACTCCGTGGCTGCGGGATCTTGCCGGCCTCGTGGCGCACCCAACCAGGTAGGACCCCGTGGCCAGAACTCTGGCATACTCCACCACCCAGTCTTGGTGAGGGCTCTGCCGCCACAGAGGCAGGAGCCACGGCCGAGGCGGGCAGGAGAGAGAGGCGCCTCGGCGCGCGGTCCGGTTCGAAGGAACCGTGAGGACTTCTTGAGTCATCTCGACGAAGTCTCATCGCCATGGCCCAGACGATCTGCACACGCGTGTCGCGACGCCTTGATTCGAGGGGGCGCGGCAAGCGGGTGGCCTCTAAAAATGAGAGTCCCCCTCGTGGCTCTCACCTACGGCCCAGGAAGGAGGAATACTCCTCCGATTTAGCGGAGAGTCCCATCCCTCGCTCTCCGGACCGAGCTCTCGGTGGGCAGCAGGGTTCTGTCTTTGGTGTTGGGTACCAAGCGTTCTCCCGGCGGTTGCGCCGTGTGGAGTGGCCTGAGAGATTTCGCCCAGCATCTATAGAAAGTTACGACGGCACCACCAACCCTGAAGAGTTTTTGCAAATATATACAACGGTGGTGCGAGCGGCCGGTGGAGATGGGAAGGTCATGGCCAATTATTTTCCAATGGCCTTGACGGCTCTGCCCGATTCTTGGTCATTGAACCTCCGAGGTCGGTGCACTCGGGGGAATTATCTGACCTTTTCGCCGCCAATTTCAGGGCTCCTTGGCACCGGGCGTGGAGGATGATCTCGCATGCCCCGGAGCGGCGAAAGAGAGTCGTTGCGTGATTTTATTGGCGGTTTTGCCATTGCCGCAACACAATCCCCCATATTTGAACAATCGATTCGTCATCGCCTTCCGGAGGCGTCGCGGCAACAAGAAGATGAAGGAAGATGGCCACCGTACCATCGGCACCACCTCGAGTTATTTTCCCTTGCACATAAGTGTGCTTGTGGCGCTGGAGGCGAGGGGCTGGTGCCGTCCCAGGGGTGGTGGGAGGTAAAGATGAAGCCGGGACCTTGAAGGGTTCCGCCCGCCAAGAAGAAGTCTTGAAGCGTGAGGAGGAGAGACCAGGCGGGTCTTAGCGCCAGAAGCGACCGTGGCGGTCCCGGGTCACCAAAGCGTGGCCGTCGTGATCGGGCCGACCGCCGTGATCAGGTGGAATGATCGCCGTGACTAGCGTGATGACCGCCGCGGTCGTAGGAACGACCGTCGCGGGCGGAAGGAAAGAGGGCCTTGGTGCCCGATTCATCGAACTGACACTCATGACCTGGACAGCTGCCAGGTCGTGGATCGAATAGTGGAGCGGCGAATCAAGGAGCATCATCCTCGCGACGATGAGCGTCGCCCTCATGATAATGATCGAGATGAAGACCCCGCCCCGCTGGCTTTCCAGCAGGCGGACCGCACCATGGCGTATATCTATGGAGGTTCCTCTGCCTACCGTTCGAGCACTGCTTGCAAGCGGTTGAAGAGGGAGGTATGCGCCACGAGATCTGGTTCAGGGTCGCGTCGAATGCTGAAATGGTCGGAGGAGACGATCGTTTTCAGTCAGGCCGACCACCCTGATGGCGCCACCGGCCTTGGGCATCTCCCGATTGTGGTGTCTCCCACAATCCGGAATGTCCGGATGGGCGTGTCTTTGGTGGACGGAGGAGTTCTCTCACCTCTTGTCCTCATCGGCATTCTCGCTCTTGAGATCCCTTGGCAGATCTGAATCCGCGATGCCCTTCTTGGAATAGCCCGGGAGTTAGTGCGATTCCGTGGGTCAAAAGTCGCCTCCTCGTTACTTTTGGGGAAAGGGACAATTACGCGCATCGAAAGTGGTGGACTTTGAAGTCACTGATTTTGATCTCCCCTACAATGCCTTGCTCGGCCGACCGGACTTGGCCAAGTTCATGGCAGCAACCCACTATGCGTACATGGTGGTGAAGATGCCAGGGTCTGCCGGCCCCATAACTATCCGGGTGGATCAGTGTGACGCTTTGCGCTGTCACAAGTTCGCGCTTGATATGATTGGCACCACTGTGCCGTCTTGACGTCGCTGCCGGGAGCCCTCAGTCCGGACCCGTGCCTCACCGCTCACGGTGAGGTTAAGGTGGTGCATTGAGTGAGGGAAACCCGCAAAAACGATCTCCATTGGCGCCCACCTCAGCGTCAAATAGGAAGACGCGCTCGTCACCTTCCTCCGGTGTAATTCCGACGTGTTTGCTTGGCAACCGTCTGATATGACTGGGGTCCCCAGGGAGGTGATCAAGCATCGGTTAGCTCGCTCCCGGCGCGCCGGATTGCTCAAGAAGATCCGTGGCAAGCTCGGGGCGGCAAGATGCCATTCGACAAGAGGTAGAGAGTTATTAGGCGCGGGGATTATCGGGAGGTCACTCACCGAAAGTGGCTCGCCAATCACTATGCGTTTCAAAAAATCTAACGGGAAGTGGCAAATGTGCGTCGACTTCACCGACCTCAATAAAGCCTGCCCGAAGGATCCTTATCCCTTGCCGCGAGTCGACCTCATTGTTGACTCTACGGCAGGTTGTGAATCATTATGCTTTCTGGATGCGTACTCCGGGTACCATCAGATTAGCATGGCACTAGAGGATGAAGAAAAGACTGCTTTTGTGACCCTATGGGTGTTTATTGTTTTGTCAGAATGGCTTTTGGTTTAAAGAATGCTGGTTCTACTTACCAACGTGCTATGCACCTTACTTTTCGTCCGCAGATAGGGAGGAACCTTGAAGTGTATGTTGACGATCTGGTTGTAAAAGTTAAGAAAGTTGAAGATTTGATTCAAGACCTGGAGGAAACCTTCTTCAACCTCCGAAGGAATTGTTTGAAGTTGAATCCGGAAAAGTGTGTGTTTGGCGTCCCCTCCGGCAAGTTGCTAGGGTTCTTGGTGTCCAACCGGGGTATTGAAGCCAATCCAGATAAGATAGCAGCCATTGAGCATATGAAGCCGCCAGTACGGCTCAAGCAAGTTCAGTGCTTGGCCGGTCGTCTAGCCTCCCTCAGGCGGTTCATCGCCCGGCTGGGAGAAAGAAGTTTGCCATTATTTAAGTTATTAAAGAAAACAAATCGTTTTGAGTGGACTGATGAAGCACAGAAGGCTTTCGAAGATTTGAAGCGGTATCTCACCTCTCCTCCCGTGTTAGTCTCTCCTGCGCAAGGTGAACCACTACTCTTGTATATTCTTTCTACTACTCCTGAAGTGGTCACCTGTTCTGTGGCGGAAAGAAGGTGTCCGAGGCCGATCTACTATGTTAGCAAAGTGTTGCATGAAGCGAAAACTCGATATCCTCAAGCTCAAAAAATGTTGTATGCAGTCCTGGTGGCGTCTAGGAAGCTGCGGCACTATTTTCAAGGGAGAGAAGTCACCGTGGTCACGGCCTATCCCCTGCGAGAAATCCTGTTCAATCGTGAAGCAGAAGGTCGCATCGCCAAGTGGTCGGTGGAGCTGGGGGAGTTCAATCTTAAGTTTGTTCCCCGCACTGCCATCAAGAGTCAAAAGTTGGCGGAATTCATTGCTGAGTGGACTCCGACTACTCCTGAAGTGGAAGAAACCCCTGCATCGCCTCCATGGACCTTGTTTTTCGACGGCTCATTCAGACTGGAAGGCGCGGGGGCTGGTGTTGCCCTAGTCTCCCCGACTGGTGACATTCTTCAATATGTTGTTGCCCTTGATTTTAAGGCTACTAACAATATTGTCGAATATGAAGGCTTCTTTGGCGTAAGGCGATCGCTTTGGCTGGGCATCGCGTCTCCAAATTAAGGCGACTCCGCCTTTGGTCATCAATCAAGCGAGAAGGAATTTCAATGCCTGACCCCACCATGGCGGCATACTTGGCGGTCGGGAAGATGGGCGGCGTTTTGAAGGATGGGATATATTCATATCCCCGGCGTGATAATCACCTTGCGGATGGGCTTTGCGCGGTGGCATCCTCGAGGCTTCGTCCCGTCCGGTCTGTGAAGAAAGACTATCACGACCGTCCGCCATGACCCACGATTCAGGTGGGAATGGTGGTGTCGCCATTGCAGCCCATGGTCCAGATGGGAATGATGGTGTCGCTATCGCAGCCACCGATTCAGGTGGGGACGATAGTATGGCTGTCGAGGCCTGCGGCTCAGGTGGGGAGGCGGCTATTGCTGCCTGACCTCCGGTTCGAGGAGGGAAGGCGTAGCGTTAGCCTCGGCCCCAGTGCAGGAGGAAAGGCGGTCTTTGAGAGGCAGACACCTAGGGACCAATACTCGCGGTGACAGCCATAGGGCCCGAGCCGCTCCTTTTGTTTTCTTCTTCTTTTTGTTCTTGTTTTGCTGTTCTGTATACCAAAACTATCTTAGCAATTATAATGAAATTGGCATCTTTTTACTTTACCTGCGTGTTTGTTTGTCCACGTTTGATTGCGTTTGTTCAACTCAACCATAGGCGTCGGCCCCGATCTTGCCATGATCTTGAACCTAAACACTTAGGTTAGGTCGACACTTTGGGGCTTCTTGGGTGATTGCAAGCAGCCACTACAAATGCAAGTAAAGATTATACGGGACATGCAGAATGTAGGCAAATATAGTCTTAAGTTCCTGCGCGAGGTTGTCACTGGCCCATGCCTCTTCGGAACTTAGATCCTAGCGATCCCTCGGAGCCAGACCACAGTGCAGCGCGGTGAGGCAGCAGGTCCCCAGGAGTGTTTTTAGGCCAGCGGTGTCTGTGGTGCATGCCACGTTTGGACACTGTGCCAAACTCGCGTTCCAGTCGCCCGTCCTTGGCCGACACTAACGCTGGGTGTCTCCCTTTATTAGCAAGGAGTTGTCGAGTTACAGGCGCTTGTGACAACCACGCACAACGTGACCCAACAGGGCACAAATATGAAAGACAGATCAGTAATGTTCAATGCAGACAACTTATCTTAATCACAGACCATCGGGCGACTAGCCCCCAGGCTTGCCGCGGGGCCATCTTGAATGTTTAAATAAGGTCGGTGCTCCAGCACTTCATCTGCGATCGCACATAGATACTGAAAACACAAGTAGACGTTATGCGGGTCATGCAGGAAATATATTGGAGAACGTAGGTTCCCGCGTGGGGTTGTCATGGTCCCTTTCTTTGGAACTTAAACCCTTGTGATTTTCCTCGGAACCAGCCCGCGGCGTTCCGTGTCAAGGTAGCGGGTCCCCAGGAGTGGTATTGGGTCAGCGGTGCTTTCGCGGTGTGACCATAGAAGCTGTCTTGATGGTCTTTAATGGTAAACCGCACCACCGGCCAGTCTTTGAGTGGCCTTAGTCTTTGGCGGCATCCTTAGAGCCACTTGGGCGCGGGTTGCCTTAGGCGAAGTCCGTTCGCGTCTGTTGGTAGCTGATGTCTTCTTGGCCAAAGCACCTTGAGGGGCCGTCTGTGACTGGAAGCGAAAGAAAGCCAGCGGGAGCGTGAGCCCGCCTTGGTGGGTGGTGGCGGCGTCCCTCGTCGCTGATGGATTTGGTGCCACGGGAGTTGGCGTCGTTGAAGTTGGCTGCGTTGGAGTTGGCATCGTTGAAGTTGGCGCCGTTAGTCGGTAGATTGAGGTACACACGAGAATCGGCCGGAGTGGGGGTGGCGGACGTCGTTGCCTCGGATGAAGACGCCTCCACTCGAAGCGCTCGAGGCGGCGAGTCGATGTGATAAGTTCGGTCTTCGGTGCGGGGCCTCTTACGGTCCGCTTTTCGTAACGTCCGAACACTACGCTGCTTACTGCGCTCCGATCATCGGTTGAGGCCGGGTCACGATCACCAAGGGATCGCGGGCGGCGGCTTCTGTGGCTGGTGGAGTCCATCGCCGGGAACCCCTTGATAATCCGAAGGTGCTCCGCGAACTCCAAATCGCAAAGCGGCCGGGCCCTGGCATGGAAGTTCAGAATGTTCGGCATTGGCGGGAGTAGTCCAGACAGTCATTTTGAAATGGCAGGGCCTTCCAGGTTCCCTGCGCCTGGCAGAAAAAAGAAGACAGGAATACTAAGATTGATGGCGACTACAAAAGGAGACATATATATTCATGAGAAGAATAAAGAACTTACGACC
This sequence comes from Guadua angustifolia, assembly GCA_036346375.1. NCBI lineage: Eukaryota > Viridiplantae > Streptophyta > Magnoliopsida > Poales > Poaceae > Guadua > Guadua angustifolia. Next base: position 45,562 of record JAYEVE010000590.1, read on the forward strand.
TGGGTGCGTGCGGTCATGTCGTCATCCCATATGTACTACCATGCAGCGTGGGCATGTTGACGAAGGGGGCTGATCCTTCAGGCTATGAAGTCTCGGACAACCGCGCCCTGGTTAGGCTGGCGTCCCGCAGTTGGTTGATGCGGGCCGCCATCGCCAGGAGTTCCGCCGTCTCCTCGACGGGCGAGCTCCAACTCTCGCGGGCCTCTATCGGCCCGCTGGGCATCCTGAGGGCATCGACCCCGCTGTCATCGCTGATGTAGAGCCAATCGCTCCGCCACGACTTCCAGTTGGATCTTGGCTAGAGGGGAATGTAGGGGGGCAACCCATCGTGGAGATGGAAATGGCAGCTCCCCGCGATCCCGCCATCGGAGGAGCTGTGACAGATGTAGAAGTAGCAGAAGAGTGGGAGATTCGGCATTACCCCTACGAACATTTCGCAGAGGTATGCAAAGGTGGAAAGAATAACAATGGAATTGGGAGTGAGGTGGAGATGATGGATTTGGTAGAAATGAAGGACAATGAGGAAGAATTCAGAAAATGGCGGCACCAGGCCTGCCGAAAGTGCCCAGGCGAAGATAACGATCTCCCGGTTACTTAGTGGTGCGGGTTCCTGGCGAAGGTGGAGGGAACCCTCGGGCACCATCTTGGAGAGCAGCGCCACCCTCTCCTTGTCAACAGTGGAAGATGGAAAGGGTTGCGCCATTGGAGTGGGAGCAAGGTCTTTGGACAAGGAAGACGAAAGGGCAAAGAGCAAAGTGTGAAAGAATCGAGCGTGAAGTTGCTAGTCGTGATCTTGGCGTATATATAGGCCCCTCACCCAGATGGTTCACGAAAAGGCAAAAGTACGCGATGTTTCGAGTCCAGTGGGGAGGACCAAGACGGTTGCGTGCTCCGAAGTGGTGGGTCCATCCAGGAACACACCGACATTAAATGAGGCCAAAAAGAAACTGACGCGCGTTCTAGGATGGACCCGGTGGCTACTGTCGGCGTACTTTGCACCAGGGTACCCTCTCCGCCACGGATCATCGGACCGCGTGGCAACTTTGGCGGCGGGTGGCGTCGGGCCCACTCACGGGCGGCCGCCGTGGCGGCTTTGGCGGCGGGCAAACTATCGAGCCACCTGCCCCGGCGTTAACATTCGTGGCGGCTTTGGCGGCGAAGCGAGCGTCGAGCCACCTTCGCCGGCGTCGGCCTGGCGGCCTAGCGAGCGGTGAGCGTCGAGCCACTGCCGCCCGACGTCGACCTCCGTGGCGGCTGGCGAGAAAGGCGGGCGGTCAAGCCTGCTACGCTGGTGTCGGCCCATGGCGGCCTGGCGGGAGGCGAGCGTCGAGCCTGCTGCCGGCGTCGGCCTCCGTGGTGGCCCCGGCGGCGGTGATCGAGCCACTTTCGCCGGGCATTGGCCCCGTGGCAACCAAGCCGCGGGTGATAAGAATGAGGGAGGCTTCGCCTCGAAGTCTCCTTCCGTGACCTGTTAATGTCGAGCACGGCACTTATTGTGTGAGGGCCATTGATTCTTGAAGGAGTTCTCTTGGCGACCGGCAGCGGCCCATTCCTCTGACGCCTCACACCTAACCCGTCGCAGGAATGTCACATCCCGGGCGGACCAGGCGAAGACACGCAGCGACATTAAATGAGGCTTGAAGGACAAGACAACAGTGATGGGTGTAATTAATGAGTCGTAGATCAGCATGATGTCACCTTCCCACCTGCCCGAGCCAGCCCAGTCTATATAAGGGAGCTCTGGTGCATGGAGGGGGAGGGATTGATCGGTCGGTTGAAGTGTCGAAAGACTTAGCGAAAAAAGAGAAGAACAACATTGTAACCAGCTCAATAGACATCAACGAAGATCTAGCAGGACGTAAGGCTATTACCCAGACAGGGGGCCTGAACCTGGATACACCAGTGTGTTCTTTGATCTGTTGATCCCTAGATCCCCCGTGCGAGAGTCATTAGGGTTTCCGACCGTGAAGACGCCCTCTACCGAACCCTATCCTCCATCCTAGGAGGACCCCCTATCCGTTGATAGGGTCATGTCCGGTGAAATACGCCGAGAGTGGCCATTCACCGGTTCTCATAACAGTAGGTATCCACAGTATGACCAGATCGCGTCTCCCGCTTTGGCCAGTGGGTCCTGGAGACTGTGGATCCCTGTAACCTAGTGGATAGGAGCTAAAGAAGGGAAGTCCAACAAAAGGCTATGATTATCCCGGTCCGGCCACATGCATTAAAGTTGCATGTTACATGCGCATGGCACTAACGGTCGATGATATCTTGTGGGTAATGTTGAGCACCTCTACAGAGTGATATGAATGGTATTCGAATACGCCGTGCTTCCGATTAATGAAGCTGAGTTAATTTAGGGAGATTCCTGTAACTGCGCCCCTGTAGTTTTCATATATAGAACTGGTCGTAAATTTGAACTTTGCAAATAACCCCCGATGGTAGCAAATAACCCCCCATGGTATTATCTTATTATGGTTTGTGTTTCAAATATAAAATGAAAACTGATGTTTAACAACTTGCATCCACAAAAGTTAAAACCTGTGCCTGCCTTTGTTTATCCTTGCATGTAATATTCAGAGTTTCCGTGTGGTTTGTTGAGTACGTTTATGTACTCACCCTTGCCTCCTACCCCCCTTAGATTTCCAAGAAGACGACGGATTCCAGGAGAACATAGATGAAGATGATATTTGGTTTTGAAGACGTTGATCTATCTGCTCAAGCCTTTCCTGTGGGTGTTTTGTAATGTATATTGGTGCCTGCCACACCTCTTTTGTAAAACTCTGGCCGTTAGGCCCTTATTTCATCTATAAAATATTCGCATTTGTTTTTATGTCTGGCAATGTACACTTGGTTACTTACAGCTAAAATCCTGGGTAGCTGTGAAGGTATTATATGCACCCCCTGAAAAGCGCGGTCTATTACAACAACCACAATGATGCACCTATACAAGTAGGCTCGGCTGGGCAGTCACCTCGTAAGGCTGGGCATCGATTTACACGACATGAAGGGGTATAAAAGTTGCTCAATGTTGCTTTAGTTTAGGGCTTGCCTCAATTGTTTAGGGCTTGTAGCCTTGTGGGAGGTGAGTCCCCCGCCACCCTCGCCGATTTTGGTCCACCACCGGTCAAATCGACCTCTGCTATCGATGGATCTGTCATCCCTATCGTTGGATCCACCAACCCCACCGCTGGATCAGTCAGTCTAATCACCATCGATTCCACCTCCCCAGCCATCAGACTCCGTCACCCCGCTGCCATGAGGAAGGGGAAGAAGGGAAAGAGGATGGGAGAGGGAAAGGGCAGAGATGAGAGAAAAGGTGAGAAGGGCTTTATTCTTTAGAGAGGTAGCGTTGGTGTGACAGCAAAGAACCCTATCTCCTGTTAGGGTGTGTTTGGTTGGTGGAATGAGGTTGAATGGGATGCGATGATTATGTACCATTTGGTTCCATTATTTTGAGTGAATGAAATGGTTCAACATCTATAGAGAATATTCCTCAAATTTGTATCACACCGTGCAGGACGGAATGATTCCATTCAAGCAACCAAACACATGAATAACATTTTTCTTAAACCATCTCATACCTGTACCACTTGATACAAACAACCAAACACGCCCTTAGTCGTCATGTCGGCCAGCTGTGTTGGGAGGAATAAGGAAGCACCAGCCTTGCCCTGATGGCCTGAGCTTACGGCTGGTCTGGGCCATGTAAACTAATTTCACTTTCTTTGCTAGGCAGTGTCTAGGTGCTGCCTACGGCGGGCTGCGCTAGGCACCAATCTACTGTCTGAACAGCGTCTAGCGTCTTGATGAGCGTTGTTTTTGCATTGCATCATGTAGTTAGAGTGGGGATTTAAGAATAAGCACTACTACAGACTGCCTCATCCGCGACCCCCCATCACTGCCGGGTAGGTCCGAGCCGGCAGTGATAATATTATCATGGGTTCCAAATTCAACCGCGGTGATAATAATATCCTTGCCGTTCAAACTTCAACCGGCAGTGATAAAATAATTCAATTTCTCGCAGCAATGGAGGTAATATCATTGCGGTTTAATAGAGAACCGGCAGTGATAAGAAGATATTCTTGCGGTTTATATGTAAAACCGGTAGTGATTTATTATTGCGGTTCTATAGTAAAACCGGCGGTGATAAGACCATTTTCCTTTGCGGTTTTACTATAGAACCGACGATGATAATATTGTTCCCCATTATTAGTTGATGCAGAACATAATAAACATTGTAATTTATCTACTTACAGAACATATGAAAGCATAATTAGTTAAAAAAGCGAGCATATGAAAGCATAATTGGTTAAAAAGCAGAACATATGAAAGCAAATTTGTAATTTGCGGGATATGTATTAATTAAAATAACATTTACAAAGCATATTTTGTTCACATTACATATTTAGTCCTAATTATAATAGTCTAATGGCACGAAGCCCTATATCCAAAACTAAATAAATCGTCATCCTCCTCCTCCTCCTCCTCCTCCTCGTCGCGGGCTGCCGCTTGATGTCTTGGCGGTGCTAAATCCTCCTTCTCATCCGAATCCGATTCGGTGGCGGAGTTAGTCTTGCCCCAACGCCGTAGTTCCTCGCCGCCCGTCCATGCTGTAAATGCGTCATCATTGTCGTCGTCCTCCTCCTCCTTTGCCTCCTCTTCCTCCTCCTCCGCCTCCACCTCCTCCTCCTTCTCCTCCTCCTTCTCCTCCTCCTCATGCTTGTGACGGATCGGTGGGGCTCGACCAACACGTGCACGCTTCTTAAGGGGTGCCATTGTTGCAACAAAAGTGGATTGTGTGGGGGCTGCAACAAGTGGATTGTGTGGATTGTGACAAGAGTGGATTGGATGCAACAATCTTGGCATTATATAGGCGAATGGGAAGAACCAACAGTTGGCGAGAGGAATGTGAAGCATAGCAGTTGGCCTTGGCGGAAGGCGAACAGCCTTGACGGTTGGTTGGCGCGGGGAGTTGGAAACGTTAAAGTATCCTTTGCGGTTTGTATTACCAACGGCGGTGATAATCGACTATCCTTGCCGGTTAATACCTATAGCGGCGGTGATATATTACTTCGGTTTAATTTATAGCGGCGGTGATATTAAATTTTACTGTCGGTTCGTATATTCAGCCGGCGTTATATGTATTTTCAGCGCGCAATTTTCCCAGCGTAGTATGACCTTATCGCTGCGGTTACGCGCAGAACCCAAGCGGTGCTAAAATATTTCGCGTAATATGACCTTATCCTTTGCCGGTTCTTGGCGAGCGGCGATGATAAGCTATTTATATAGCAATTTTCACTGACCGGCGCATTTCCCGGTAAGCGAAGAGAGGCGCTCTTTGCTCGGGTGTATTTTTCTGGAGAGTCTTTGCGAAATTTGGTGTCGATATTTTGTTCATATTTTTCATCGAATCGACATCTTCTCCGACCGAGCAAATCAAAGAGGATTGTATTATCTTGGGGAGTTCTTCTTTGAAAAATTGTATTAAAATTTTTCGAGATTCTTGACTTGATGTATGTTATATTTGTCGTAAAATTTTACTTTCACAGTGCTATAGATGTTGATAATTGCTGATTATGCAGTGTGAAACAGTTTATGTCAGATCTTGCCCAAATTAAGATCTAGCTAAATTATTGAATAAATTATAATTCCTTTGCGATTTTTAATAGTAAAGGATTGCTAGATGATCAATTATAAATAGTGAGAATTGCTAGTTGAATATTTAAATAATGGGAAATGGTAGATCGATTTTGCAATAATGAAAGTTGGAACATAAATAATTATTTAGAATATGACAGAGGCCTCGACCTCCCCACCGTCTCCCCGCCGTCGTGTCGACCTCCCGTCTCCCGCCGTAGTACACCTCTTGATGTAAATTATAATGAGAGGCCGAATGTTCAATGTTGCTTGATGTCCCGCCGTCGCCTCGATCTTGCTCTTGCGATGTGTGAATGTGCATGTGCGAGATGTGAATGTGAATGTGAATGTGATTGTGAATGTGCGGATGTGCATGTGCGAGATGTGAATGTGCGAGATGAATGCTAAGGGGCAGTCAATTCGTTTGGCTTAGGGACCTAACATGTGGGGTATAGTGTTGATGAGGATTTGGGAATGAAATAGACAATTTGTGACCTGTTATTTTTTACGGGCATTCTACATCTTTGGTATTGAAAAAGCGCATGCTTGATTGGCAATGTTAATGCTTCCTTTGTAAAAAAGGTAGTTATTCTTGCTTATTGATATATGGCTTTCTTCATTGTGCTTCCATTAATATGTTAATGCTTCCTGATGCGCGTGGCTCATTATGACCTGTTCGCATAACACAACACTTACGATTAATTTGTGTTGATTTACCATACTTGTCTTGTGTATTGAGCAAATTCATTGAAATAACGGAGGCACGAGAACACCTTTGTGCAATATGGTTTCATTCTTATATGATAAGAGTAGGAAATGCGTGGTCAACTATGATAGATTGCATAATATCATGATGTGCAAACTTCACCGGTTCATTTAGTTATACTTGTATTTTATGCATTATTGTTAGTTTGTTGCGAAGTATTAAGGTATTACCGCATTATGCTTATGTTAAAATACAAACCTGATATTTTTTGTTAATGCTTCACGGTATTGAATTGCTTCATAGTATTGAGTTAAAAAACTCAATTGCATTGCTTATTAGTATCAAAATTCAATTGTACCTAATGGAGCATCATCATCTCTAATTTGCTATGGACAACTCTTGAACAAACCTGAGCGTGCATTTATAATTATTGTAACTTTCCTTGTATCACTATGCTGCCTATTCTTCATGAATTTTTCTACTTGTTGATATTGAGTTTCATGCGAACAAACACACAAAAATTATGATGTCTTGCCACTTGATGTCCTTTATTGATTCTCTGCATTTGACTTAGTTACTTCCTAGCATGTAGCCTCTATACTTTTAGCTACTACTTATGTTAATGTGATGTTTCAACGAGGATCATATAATCTTTTAAACTTATAGGAGTAAATGGCTTGATAGAAGCATATACTTCCATTGTTGTGTACACCCACTGTTGTTTAAATATTGTTTGTGGTTTGTTAATCATTGAGTTTTGGGCATTTGTGTTTGATCTTTTGGTTAACTCTCTTGATATATTAATCCTGAATTAATTTACTTATTTGGGAATTAATCAATAACTAAGGTAAGGTTGTCACAAATTAGTCTATTACTCGTCCTTTGTGGCGAGGAGGGCCTTTGGGCAACTTGACATCTGAGAACACTCAAAATAAACAAGTTGAGCTTTATGCTAGTTGCCTTGTGAATTCACATATGCACATGTCTTTGTTTTGATCATTTTCTCTGTGGTTATTTATATTGCGACCAAAAGTAAACTTCAATTTGGTGCTTTGTATATCTTCTTGAAAGATGTATACATGTGTTGTAAATATTTGTTTTGTGCCACTAATTGTAATAGTAAGTAGTTGTAGTTCATTTAGTTAATAGTTGTGCCACTAATTGTAATAGTAGCGGTTGTATGAAATTTCAAGATTCATTATATACGAGAGTTACAAAAAGAAAATTCGACAAGTTTATAGAGTTTAAACTTGCGGAATTTTCTCTTGTAATTCTCGATATATAATAATTTGATCTAATTTTATGTGTATGTATATTTTGTTGACAAAAATGTATGTGTTTAAAAAAATAAGCCCTTGCAAGTTCAAGAAGCATGGGTGTCGCGAAGCGTCCAATGTTTACATTGGAAGCGAAGCCATGAGAACATGCTCAATGCTTGAAATGGACTTAGGACTTAGTTCTTTGTCTTCTTCCAGCGTACCCTTGTCCATTGGCTTCCTCCGCTCCTCTTCTTCATTGATCATAGATCTGCGTGTCCAACTTTTCCAATGTTTTCATTGGAAAAGTTGAACATGCATCTTATATTTTAAATCATTTTAGTGTGGAATATATTCTTAAGAATATATGAATTTTTCATTTCGAGATGTATATGTATCATGTGATTTTTTCTAATGTATAAGTATCATTTTAAAGTTACATGTGCACATGTTTGTAGCATGAGGTGACAACATCACTTATTCCTCTCAACTCTAGCAAATTACCATCGTTTGAATTCACAAGATTGATGTCATGTAGCAACCATAAATGAATGCAATATAATTAACCCAATAACATTTTGGATTGCTAGGAATGGCCTCGAATCGGGGACAAGTGCGGAGGGTGTTCAACCCTCGAATGTACCTGATAGTAAGTGGGTAGCCCAAGTGGCTACTTGAACCTCTGAGGTATTGATATGGAGCAAGTGACGCCTGACCATGGACCAAATCGACCTTGATCGCCATGGACCAAGCAGCGCCCTTGCCATGGACCAAGGTGGCGACTAACATGGGCGAGGTAAAGTATTATTACGTTGTGATTCCCAAAACATTGTAGGGTCATACGACTAATAACAAGATCAATTGTAGGCTCAAGCGTCACGGTGAACAAAGGCAGCGCGAAGTCGTGGTCGAGCAAGATGCCTAAGGCGTTCACAACATAGTCCGACTCTCGGAAGTCGGGGAACACTGCTATACCTGCGTCGGTGTTGGCGCCCGTCTGGGACGACACGGAGTACTTGCTAGGGATAATGTGCCCATCATCTATAGATCATGGACCGACATGAAGGTGATCGATGGGTGGTTCGATGACTGAAGGACTCGCTATGGGGCAAGCTAAAACAAGTATTCCATTTCCCCAAGGGTCGAGTTGGTTGCAAAAGAAACGTGCACTAGGTATCATGTGCACATCTTTGGAAGAATTGGAAGACTCAAATTGAATAAGACCTATGTGAAGAAGAATGTCACGCCAAATTTTAACATGTTTCCAAAGATAAGAGAATTTTGAAAGGACTTTGTGGAGTCTGAATTTCAAGAAGCCCAGCACGATGAGTCGGAAGAACAAGGCAAGCGGATAAGAATATGTACCCTCACACACTAGGCTTTGGTAGCTACGTGAAGAAAATACTGCATGGGATAGGCGCGAACAAGAGCTAACCCTCAAGGGCGTTACTCTGCTGACGGCGAAGTTCCTTTGCGATCAAAGCCTTTGGTTGCTTGGGAGGGGGACTTCATCTCGAAGATGGCAGCTTGAGCTTCGAGGGCGATAGAGCCGGGAGGTGTCGCAGAAAATATCGGATGCTCACGTGGAGTCTTCCCAAGGGCTTTTCATCCCACGAAGGAGAATGATGGTCGATGTTGCCTTACTGGGTAACGAGGGAGCATCGGAAGCGCACAGGAGTTGGTTTGGTGCCGTGGAAAGAAGGCTTCACAGATGGCGCATTTTTGTACAAGCGGCGAAAAGAATAGGAGAATATGAACTGCAAAGTCAAATACAAGATGATGTGGCAAGAGCGTTAGAGGAAGAGAGAGCGAAGTGGATCAAGTTGTGGAGCAAGCGAGAAAAAAGCTCTCACCACACGACCGCCACTCGATGTGACCCTCCGAACCTCGATCCACGGTGTTCTTAAGAGCGTTGCGTGTCCGCAACGATTCCGGGAGAGCATCGACTCCATTTTCCAGTGGATGACATCACAGAACCGACACCGTGCAAGCTGCATTTGTCCGTACATGGCATTACCATCAAGGTGGCTGATGGCGGGGCTTGGCCATCGCCTCCTCGCGAGTTCTGCAGACCGCCGCCTATAATACACGCTGGGATTCGCCAGGTCGAAGTAAACGGTGTAGTCCGACAATATCGCAAAATGGAGGTAGAGATTCTGGCGAGGCGGAAAAAACAAACTTGGAGAAAGCGTGCATGGCTTCCTCGCGTGGGCGCCAAGAGCTTGATTATGTTCGCTCGGACGATGAAGTCGACAACGGCAGCGATGATGATGAGCCGCACTCTCCACGCAGATGTCGTGCCGAATTTTTCGCAGATTCCCGGGATAACATCCAGGTTTGGGTATCTAATATAATAAGGTTCGCTAGGAACTCTACCCCTTTTATTAGTAGCTTAACTCCAGAACATCCGACCTTAGAACGGAGTTCTGATCCAGGGGATTGAACTAGGAGTGTATTCTTTAGGTTAACCATATCCAAATCATTTGTCACAGCAAAATCTCGAGAAATGAACGAATGCGAAGCTCCTGAATCGAACAATACTGTAGCTGGTACTGAGTTGGCTAAGAACTTACCGAGCACGACGTCTGTTGCATTCTGGACTTCGTCTGCGGAAATATGATTGATCCTTCCTCGCGCGAATGCCTGCGGTGTAGCTCCGGAGCAGGGTCCTCGGCTTCCTCCTTGGGTAGGGGTCTTGGTCAGAGGTGCTCCTAAGTTGAAGCGCCTTTGGGGTCACAACTCCTTTCTTGGGGCACATATTGGCGAAATGCCGGTCTCATTCAGGTTATAGCAGCGTCTTCACGACATCTGCTGATTTCCTCCGCTCACAGTTAACAACCTTGGTAGGGTCCGAGGAGTCTGTCCGTTTGGTCTTGGCATTGGCGGCGGTGTCTGACACTTGTTCCTGGCTGGAATCTGGTGAATTGTCAGTATCATCTTTGTTTTCGATGACCACCGACGTCCTCCTTGCAGAGCCATGCGGCGTTGCGATTGTCGTCGATTCTTTGCGCTTGTCTTCGATATGGCGCCTTGTTCACCATTCTTGAAAATCCGGAAAAGTGTAGTGTCGATCCCACCTGCGATCTGTGTTAAGTCCTTCAGAAGCAGGATCGCCTTGCCTTGTCTGTTGCTCGTCTTACGGGCGAGCGGCAAGCTGAGTGAATTTATTCTGATAATCGGCCACTGTGTGGCCTCCTTGTTTCAGTGCTCTGAATTCCTCCTTTTTCAGCTCCATAATACCCTCCGGCACATGGTATTGACGAAAAGCTAGGGTGAATTCCTCCCAAGTAATCTCCTGCGGGTTCTCCTGCGATGCGCAGTAGTTTTCCCACCATTCAGCGGCCGTTCCCTCTAGCTGGTGAGAGGCATAGAGCACCCTCTCGTGTCCTTCACACTGGGTTATGTGCAATTTCCTTTCGATAGTTTTCAACCAATCATCTGCCTCGAGTGGACTGGCATTGCCCGAGAATGTGGGCGGTCGGGTCCTCATAAATTCAGATAGTCTTGAGTAGGGACGTGGCCCGTTGTTCCATGACTTGATTGTTGGCGGTTGCACAGGTGTTGATCTGTTGTCTTGTGGCCATCATTGTTTGCATTAACTTGCGTTTGTCTTTGCGAAATCGCCTAAGTTCTCGTGATATCGATTGGCGGTCTTTACTGCGGTGGTGGTGTATGGTCTGTTGCCTCCGTGGCGTGATCCATCGCCTCTGCTCGTTGTTCAGTGTTCACCATCTGCTGATCCTTGGGTTTAGAGATAAGAGGGAAAAAAGAATAGGCGGGTATGGAACTTATACTGGGAAGCAGTGTAACAAATAGAACCATTAAGCATTCAAGCATAAATAATAATTAAGTATGGTTTAGTACATAGTCTAAGGACTATGTAACCATACGACAATCACAACCATCACATCCAATTGTTCATTACAACATCGCATACTAGAGTTCGGAAATAAAGACGCGACTCAAAACAACTGAGTCTCAACGCAAAAGCTGGCCACGGATAGTCTGACAAAGCAACGCGTCAGAACAACAAATTTTAAAAGAACATGAAAGTAATAGCAAAAATACAGCAGAGGTATGAAGTAAAGAAGAAGAGATGAGTCAAGATTTCATTGATTATTCTTGTCTAGGTTTTATTCTTTAGAAATTAATTTGGACTCCACCAAAAGCGGCGGTCTAACTAGGGTCAAGTCCTCTGATCGGTATGGCTCGATACCATCCTGTCGTGCCCGAATTTTCACGGATTAGGACACTCTGTGTATGCCGTACTAGTCGAGGATCACGCTAGTACACACAGGATAAACGAGTTGAAGCACCACAATCATACACAGCGGAAATAAATAATAAAGTACTTCAAGCATAATATAGTCAAGTTACATGACCTTATGGTCGCCTTACAATAATTAAGCACGCATGAGCGATAAATATCATCGATATCAAGTTCATTCAGCGGAAGCAAAATACGATAAGCGGAACCACTCCTAGCCACGAACTCTTGAGTCTGACCCAACCCTTAGTCCTCTCGGCCTTGACGAACTCTTCATTCCAAGCCGCGGCTTCTTCTTCTTCTCGAGGTTTTTGTCGATGCAAGGGTGAGTATACAACATACTCAACAAGTCATGCACAATGCGGTTCTATTACTACATGCATGGCTTATTCCAAAGGAAAGGCTCAATTGGTTATTTTGCATAAGCGGCATTTCTTTTAATAGGTAATCCTTATTAGATTGAAAGTCGTAAAATCAATATTATGAATAATTAATTTCTCAGTTCTTTTCAAGGGTTTTGGCACAGACCCTAATTTGATTCCTTCTGACACCAGACCACCCATCCCACATCTTTTATTTATAAAATCTAACCCTTATTTGTAATCAATGAGCAATGTCGAAGCAGCGGACACGGCTATTGAATAGATTCACACACACACTCTGCGGAGGTTGTACACTTTACCCACAGATCGATCGTTCACCACCTGAGCGATTGATTATACAGAGTGTTTGAGAGACTAACATTTGACCGATGAACCCCTCCGACACTTCCCTTCTAACACTTCCCTCCTCGAGCGAAGTTTAGAGCAGAGCAAATACCGTTGAATGGGTACCAAGCCGTAGCAGATGCACGCTTCCCCTACAATTGCACCGATGTGCACTTTGTCACCGAGAGGTTTCAAAGGAAAGAGGTCGAAACCTACTTAACTAGGTCCGTCCCATTAGGACAAGTGGTTGTACGGAACTCGAGTTCAAAGGCTCGCAAGGTTAAGTCCTTAAGCATCCCGAACAAGACAACCATTTTATTCATCTCGGCACACACCTTCACATTCTTTCATACAACCCATTGCCACACAGGCCCACTCCGCGCGAAGCCTTCTTGCCACCGCCTTGGTCCAAAACATTTCCCACCCCACTTTATATACAAGCAACACATGCCATCATTCACATTAATTCTGAATAGCACCACACGAGTTACTATTCCAATTCCATGGTATGACATCATCGTACTTTTACAGAAATGCGTTCCATAATTGTTAGTCAATATTCATTTGCTATTGAAATTCATTCATCGCATACAAGCGGACTAAGCAACTATCACGGTCTAGCCTCCCGTGTTGGCGTCATATTAATATCCAACATATTAGACATCTTAGGGTGGACAAGGATTTCAGGGCATATAAACATTATAATCAAGGTGGCATAACAAGTTTGGCTTTTAACTACCATTTCCCAATTTAATCAAAAGTGGTTGTACTTAACATAGCATGCAATATGGAAATCAAAATATACTTTTAAAACTAGGCGCGAAATGATCAAAGCATGACTTGCCTTGAAGAGGAGTTGGTTACGAGTCGAGGCTCTGACAGGTCTTCAAATTCTCCCTCGACGAAACCCGGCGACTCGGAGTCTACTCGGCACAAGCAATCACACAATGAATACACTATACAGATAGCAAGATAAATTCTAAAAATAAAATAAAAATCATCATTAAATAGTTCATATTTTTACAAATTTTGGGCACTGGAATCACTCAAATCCGAGTTAAAACGCAAAAGTTATAGCATTTACAATTTTCTTTGAAAATTCATAAAAGAATAAACCGAATTAATCTTCTATTTTCCACCGATTTTCGGCTAATTTCCCACGGCTCGACACGTTGTCGGCACCGAGCGAGCCACGTCGCTCGGCCCATCGACAGGTGGGCCGGATGACGCCCGGCGACGCCAAAGACGGCCGCGGTCCTCCCAGCGACAAGTGGGCCATGGCGATGCTTTCGACCCCACATGTCGGCCGATCGACACGCGTCGCGGAACCATCAAGCCACGCATGCACGATTTCCCGACCGTCGGATTCAAATCAGACGGCGCAAGAACTACCCGAGCGGTTCACTGTTACTATGCCCTACGTGGCGTTACCTTGGGCGTCGGATGAAGATCGGCGGTACGTGGGAGCTTCGAAGAGTCGAAGAAGATCTTGGCGGGCGTCGTCACGGACTTGAGAAGATGACCGGGCGGACGGCGTTTCGAGTGTCTCCGGTCGGAAGAAGTGGCTCAACGTGTGCGGCGTGACGCAAGGAACTTCGGAGGTGGCCTCAAAAGTCTTGGCGAGAGCAGCGGAACACGGCGGAAGATGAAGAAGAAGTGAGAAGAGGAAGGGCTTCTGGCGAGCTCTAACGTCTGCTGCGGTGGATGGTGAGAGAGAGATGAGGGAAATGAATGGGAGGAAGTGCTGAGCTCGGGGTGTACTTCATTCGCCGGACATGCATCGGCGCTGCAATATCTTCGACACGATCTCCGCTCCCCCCAGCGGCGACGGCGCCACAAGATCGCTTCAGTCCGAGGCAATGGCGACCAAGTAGCCGTCCGATCAAGATCGGACGATTCAGAGCGAGCGGCGATTAGGGCTTTTTTCATGGCGAGCACAGTGTTGAATGGGCCTAACATGTAGCAAAATTTCAGACTTTTCCAATAAAAATAAATACGAAATTCAAAGTAATTATTTGGGGTACTAAAATACGAAAAATTCTAGAAAAATTCCAAAAAATATTTCAGAGCATTTTGAGCCTAAATAAAATATTAGTTTTAATTTTTGATAATTATATTTTCTGATATTTAATTACTCAAAGAAGAATGATATAAATAAATTCCAATTAAATCCAATAAATCTCAGAAAAATTAGATAAATTCCATTAAATGCAATTAAATGCTAATAAAGGTTGATTAATTCATAAAAATTTAAATAACTCCAAAATTTAAAATCTGGCCAAAATTCGGGACGTTACAAACCTACCCCCCTTAATGAATCTCGCCCCGAGATTCGAGGCTTAACTATAGAATAGGTTTGGAAATTCCTTTTCAGATCTTCTTCTCGTTCCCTGTGGCTTCACTTTGGTGTGATTGCTCCAATCGAACTCTGCAGAAACCAGGTTGTCTTGTTTCTTGTTCTCCGATCCAATGTGTCGAAATTTTTATCGGTTGTTCTTTGTAAGTCAAGTCTTCACGTAATTCAACTTCTTCTAGTGATGTTTGCTCTTGAGCACTCGGAGACACTTCTTGAGTTGCGATACATGAAAAACATTGTGCACTCTCGCTAGTGATTGCGGTAACTCCAAATTGGTAGGACTTATTTCCCTTACTACCGATGATCTTAAATGGTCCTACATATCTTGGCGCAAGTTTACCCTTTTTGTGAAACCTCTGGACTCCCTTAAGCGGCGTAACTCTGAGATACACGTAATCCTCCGGTTCAAAACTCAAATCTCTACGGCGGTTGTCTGCGTAGCTCTTCTGTCTTGACTGTGCAATCTTTAACCTTTCTCTGATCAGTGCTATTTGCTCTTCGGCTTCTTGAAGTATGTCTGGTCCGAAGACACGACGCTCACCAGTCTCATTCCAATTTAACGGCATCCTACAAGGTCGACCATACAATGCTTCAAAGGGTGACATCTGAAGACTTGCCTGATAGCTGTTGTTGTAACTAAACTCCGCATATGGCAAACATCTATCCCAAGTTGATGTATATGCTAACGCACAAGCTCTCAACATATCTTCTAATATCTGGTTGACTCTTTCAGTCTGTCCATCCGTTTGCGGGTGATAAGCTGTACTGAAGTTCAAGCGGGTGCCCATTGCTGTATGCAATTTATCCCAAAACCTGGAGGTAAATTGGGTACCTCTGTCCGATACTATCTTCTTTGGCACTCCATGCAAGCATACGATTCTCGCCATGTATAGCTCTGCCAACTTATCTCCTGAGTAGGTGGTCTTCACTGGTATGAAATGTGCGACCTTTGTCAAGCGATCCACTATGACCCATATGGAATCATAACCTCCCTGCGTCCTTGGCAGTCCAGTAATGAAATCCATTCCGATCTCTTCCCATTTCCATTCTGGTATTTTCAATGGCTGCAGCAGTCCTGCGGGTCTCTGATGCATAGCTTTGACTCGCTGGCATACATCACACAGTGCTACGTGTTCAGCAACCTCTCTCTTCATATTCGGCCACCAGAACCTTTCTTTCAAATCTTGATACATTTTTGCGCTCCCTGGGTGAATTGAATACTTGGAGTCATGAGCTTCCTCCAATATTAACTGCTTTAATTCCTTTTTGTTGGGTACACAAATACGTTCCTTCATCCATAATGTACCTTGTTCGTCCAGTTTAAAATCTTTTGCCTGTCCTTCCACCATCTTGGCCTTGATTCTCTCGATCTTCTCATCATTCTTCTGACCTTCTCTAATCTGATCTTCCAAGATAGGCTTTACTTCTAATGCAGCTACGAATCCTTCGGGAACAACTTCCAGTTTTAACCTCTGAAGGTCCTTACATAGTCCTTCTTGACTTCCTTCCTCTTTCAAATTTAGGCCGTGGCTTTTCCGGCTCAGGGCATCAGCCACTACATTGGCCTTGCCGGGATGATAATGGATTCCCATGTTGTAATCCTTGATCAGCTCTAACCACCTCCTTTGTCTCATGTTTAGGTCAGATTGGGTGAAAATGTATTTAAGGCTTTTATGATCTGTATACACCTCACACCTATTACCAATAAGATAGTGACGCCATATCTTCAATGCGTGCACTACGGCTGCTAATTCTAGATCATGTGTCGGGTAATTCCCTTCATGTGGCCTTAACTGCCTTGATGCATAGGCGACTACCTTTCCATTTTGCATCAACACACATCCAAGTCCTTGGCGTGATGCATCGCAGTAAATATCGAAACTCTGATGCACATCCGGTTGCACTAACACTGGTGCTGATGTCAGTCTTTTCTTCAATTCTTGGAAACTCTTCTCGCAATCCGGTGTCCAAACAAACTTCTTTTCCTTCTTTAGCAATTGCGTAATTGGCTTTGCAATTGTCGAAAATCCTTCTATAAATCGGCGGTAATAACCAGCCATTCCAAGGAAACTCCGAACTTGCGATCATCGTCTGGGCGACTCCCAATGTAGCCTTGTCTCAACCTTGCTTGGGTCCATCATGATCCCTTCATTTGTCATGACATGCCCTAAGAAATCTACCTTACTCTTCCGTAAATCGCGACTTCTTGAATTTAGCATACAACCCGTTGCTCTCTTAGTCTTTCCAAGATTAATCTCAAATGTTGGGTGTGCTCTTCATCAGTTCTTGAATAAACCTGAATATCATCTATGAACACAACCACAAATTTATCTAAGTACTCCATGAATACTTTATTCATTAAGTTCATAAAGTACGCTGGGGCGTTTGTCAATCCGAATGACATAACTGTGAACTCATAATGTCCATATCTTGAGGAAAACGCGGTCTTGGGTATGTCCTCTGTCTTGATTCTCAACTGGTGATATCCTGACCTAAGGTCAATTTTGGAGAATACTCCTGCTCCTCTTAATTGATCGAAAAGATCATCGATTTGGGGTAATGGGTATTTATTCTTTATCGTCACTTCGTTAAGTGCGCGATAGTCTATACACATCCGAAAACTCCCATCCTTTTTCTTAACAAATAGGACCGGTGCTCCCCAAGGTGACGAGCTTGGTCTGATAAACCCTTTTTCCAACAACTCCTCAATCTGCTTTTTCATTTCTACCAACTCTTCGGTAGACATCCGATATGGCCTCTTTGCTATCGGTGCTGTTCCAGGTACTAAGTCAATTACGAACTCTATGTCTCTGTCTGGTGGCATTCCTGGTAATTCCTCGGGAAAAACATCTGGGTATTCACTGACCACTGGTACATCTCTTATACTGACAGTCTCCAAATTGTTTACCAACAATTGCCCTCCTCGGACTGACCTTGCGTGAAATTCCACTTTTCTACCACCAGGGCTCTCAATAGACACAACTCTTCGTCCACAGTCTAATACAGCCTTATGTTTAGTCAACCAATCCATTCCCAGGATAACATCCAGGGTTTGGGTATCTAATATAATAAGGTTCGCTAGGAACTCTACCCCTTTTATTAGTAGCTTAACTCCAGAACATCCGACCTTAGAACGGAGTTCTGATCCAGGGGATTGAACTAGGAGTGTATTCTTTAGGTTAACCATATCCAAATCATTTGTCACAAAGAAAATCTCGAGAAATGAGCGAATGCTAAGCTCTGAATCGAACAATCATCAGGCTGGTGCTCGAGTTGGCTAAGAACTTACCGAGCACGACGTCATTGCATTCGGACTTCGCTCATGAAATATGATTGATCCTTCCTCGCTAGCGAATGACTGCGGTGTAGCTCCGGCTTGAGCAGGTCCTCGGCTTCCTCCTTGGGTAGGGGTCTTGGCTCGGGTGCTCCCTAAGTTGAAGCGCACTGGGGTCACAACTCCTTTCTTGGGGCACATATTGGCGAAATGCCCGGTCTCATTATAGCTTGTAGCAAGGCGTCTTCCGACATCTCGCTGATTTCCTCCGCTCTGGTTAACAACCTTGACTGGGGTCTGAGGGGTCTGTCCGGCTGGTCTTGGCATTGGCGGCGGTGTCCTGACATCTTGTTCCTCGACCGAATCTGGTGAATTCTTTGGGGTATCATCTTTGTTTTCGATGACCTGACGTCCTCCTTGCGAGCCATGCGGCGCTTATGATTGTCGCCCGATTCTTTGCGCTTGTCTTCCAGTATGAGCGCCTTGTTCACCAGTTCTTGAAAATCCGGAAAAGTGTGGGTAATCAGTCCCTGCGATCTGTGTTAAGTCCTTCAGAAACGGATCGCGCTTGCCTTGTCTGTTACTCGTCTTCGGAGCGTAGCGTGCAAAGCCGAGTGAATTTATTCGATAATCGCCCCGTGTGTGGCCTCCTTATTCAAAGGTCTCTGAATTCCTCCTTTTCAGCTCCATAATACCCTCCCAAGCACATGGTATTGACGAAAAGCTAGGGTGAATTCCTCCCAAGTAATCTCCTGCGGGTTCTCCTGCGATGCGCAGTAGTTTTCCCACCATTCAGCGGCCGTTCCCTCTAGCTGGTGAGAGGCATAGAGCACCCTCTCGTGTCCTTCACACTGGGTTATGTGCAATTTCCTTTCGATAGTTTTCAACCAATCATCTGCCTCGAGTGGACTGGCATTGCCCGAGAATGTGGGCGGTCGGGTCCTCATAAATTCAGATAGTCTTGAGTAGGGACGTGGCCCGTTGTTCACAGCTTGATTGTTGGCGGTTGCCTGGGTGTTGATCTGTTGTACTGTGGCCATCATTGTTTGCATTAACTGCGTTTGTGCTGCGAGAAATGCGCCTAAGTTCTGCATATCGACTGGCGGTGCTGCCTGCGGTGGTGGTGTATGGTCCTGACTGCCTCCGTGGCGTGATCCACTGCCTCCTGCTCCGTTGTTGCGAGTGTTCACCATCTGTTGATCCTTCGGGGTTTAGAGATAAGAGGGAAAAAGAATAGGCGGGTATGGAACTTATACGGGGAAACAGGTGTAACTTAAATAGAACCATTAAGCATTCAAGCATAAATAATAATTAAGTATGGTTTAGTACATAGTCTAAGGACTATGTAACCATACGACAATCACAACCATCACATCCAATTGTTCATTACAACATCGCATACTAGAGTTCGGAAATAAAGACGCGACTCAAAACAACTGAGTCTCAACGCAAAAGCTGGCCACGGATAGTCTGACAAAGCAACGCGTCAGAACAACAAATTTTAAAAGAACATGAAAGTAATAGCAAAAATACAGCAGAGGTATGAAGTAAAGAAGAAGAGATGAGTCAAGATTTCATTGATTATTCTTGTCTAGGTTTTATTCTTTAGAAATTAATTTGGACTCCACCAAAACGGCCAGTCTAACTAGGGTCAAGTCCTACAGTCAGTATGGCTCTGATACCATCCCTGTCGTGCCCCGAATTTTCACGGATTCGGACACTCTGTGTATGCCGTACTAGTCCAGATCACGCTAGTACACACAGATAAATAAAAGTTGAAGCACCACAATCATACACAATGAAATAAATAATAAAGTACTTCAAGCATAATATAGTCAAGTTACATGACCTTATGGTCGCCTTACAATAATTCACCACGCAGGGCGATAAATATCATCAGTATCAAGTTCATTCAGCGGAAGCAAAATACGATAGCGGAACCACTCCTAGCCACAGAGCTCTTGAAAGTGCCCAACCCTTAGTCCTTCGGCCTTCGATTTAACTCTTCATTCCAAGGCACGGCTTCTTCTTCTTCGAGGTTTTTGTCGATGCAAGGGTGAGTATACAACATACTCAACAAGTCATGCACAATGCAGTTCTATTACTACATGCATGGCTTATTCCAAAGGAAAGGCTCAATTGGTTATTTTGCATAAAGCAGCATTTCTTTTAATAGGTAATCCTTATTAGATTGAAAGCCGTAAAATCAATATTATGAATAATTAATTTCTCAGTTCTTTTCCAAGGGTTTTGGCACACAGCCCTAATTTGATTCCTTCGGCACACAGCCACCCATCCCACATCTTTTATTTATAAAATCTAACCCTTGACTGTAATCACCGAGCAATGTCCAGTACCGCGGACACGGCTATTCGAATAGATTCACACACACACTCTGCAGAGGCTGTACACTTTACCCACGAGATACGATCGCTCACCACACAAACGATTGATTGTAACAGAGTGTTTGAGAGACTAACATTTGACCGATGAACCCTCCGACACTTCCTTCTAACACTTCCTCACTCAGAGTCAAGTTTAGACAGAGCAAGTACTGCGTTGAATGGGTACCAAGCCGTATACAGTGCACGCTTCCCTACAATTGCCTCGATGTGCACCGTCACCCAGAGGTTTCAAAGGAAAGAGGTCAGAAACCTACTTAACTAGGTCCGTCCCATTCCGGACAAGTGGTTGTACACGGAACTCAGTTCAAAGGCTCGCAAGGTTAAGTCCTTAACTGTCCCGGGCAAGACAACCATTTTATTCATCTCGGCACACAGCCTTCACATTCTTTCATACAACCCATTGCCACACAGGCCCACCTGGCACGAAGCCTTCTTGCCACCTGCCCCGGTCCAAAACATTTCCCACCCCCACTTTATATACAAGCAACACATGCCATCATTCACATTAATTTACGAATAGCACCACACAGGTTACTATTCCAATTCCATGGTATGACATCATCGTACTTTTACAGAAATGCGTTCCATAATTGTTAGTCAATATTCATTTGCTATTGAAATTCATTCATCGCATACAAGCGGACTAAGCAACTATCACGGTCTAGCCTCCCGTGTTGGCGTCATATTAATATCCAACATATTAGACATCTTAGGGTGGACAAGGATTTCAGGGCATATAAACATTATAATCAAGGTGGCATAACAAGTTTGGCTTTTAACTACCATTTCCCAATTTAATCAAAAGTGGTTGTACTTAACATAGCATGCAATATGGAAATCAAAATATACTTTTAAAACTAGGCGCGAAATGATCAAAGCATGACTTGCCTTCGAAGAGGAGTTGGTTCTGGTCGAGGCTCTGCGACAGGTCTTCAAATTCTCCCTCGACGAAACCCGCGACTCGAGTCTACTAACGGCACAAGCAATCACACAATGAATACACTATACAGACAGTAAGATAAATTCTAAAAATAAAATAAAAATCACCATTAAATAGTTCATATTTTTACAAATTTTGGGCACTGGAATCACTCAAATCCGAGTTAAAACGCATAAAAGTTATAGCATTTACAATTTTGCTGAAAATTCATAAAAGAATAAACCGAATTAATCTTCTATTTTCCACCGATTTTCCGGCTAATTTCCCCGCACTTCGACGCGTGTCGGCACGAGCGAGCCACGTTGCTCTCGCCCAGCGACAGGTGGGCCGGATGACGCCACGCCGACGCCAAAGACGATCGACGGTCCTCCCATCGACAAGTGGGCCCTTGGCGAATGCTCGACCCACATGTCGGCCGATCGACACGCGTCATGAACCATCAAGCCACGCGATGCGCGATTTCCCGACCGTCCGGATTCAAATCGACGCAGCGCAAGAACTACCCGAGCGGTTCACTGTTACTATGCCCTACGTGGCGTTACCTTGGGCGTCGGATGAAGATCTGACGGCTGTGGGAGCTTGCGAAGAGTCGAAGAAGATGCGGCGGCGCTGGTCGCCGGACTTGGAGAAGATGACACGGGCGACGGCGTTTCCGAGTGTCTCCGGTCGGAAGAAGTGGCTCAACGTGTGCGGCGTGACGCAAGGAACTCGGAGGTGGCCTCAGGTGCGGCGGGGAACGGCGGAGCACGGCGGAAGATGAAGAAGAAGTGAGAAGAGGGAAGGGGCAACTACGGCGAGCTCTAACGTACGCTGCGGTGGATGGCTGAGTGAGAGAGATGAGGGGAAATGACCGGAGGGAAGTGCTGAGCTCGGGGGTGTACTTCATTCGCCCGGACATGCATCGAAGCGCGCGCAATATCTCTGACACGATCTCCGGCTCCCAACGGGCGACGGCGGCGCACAGTCGCTTCGTCCCGAGACGGCGCGACCAACGGTAGCCGTCCGATCAAGATCGGACGGTTCGGAGCGAGCGGCGATTAGGGCTTCTTTCCGCGCGAGCACAGTGTTGGGCCGGCCCAACACTGTAGCTTAGGAATTTCAGACTTTTCCGAATAAAAATAAATACCGAAATTCAAAGTAATTATTTGGGGCACTAAAAATACCCGAAAAATTCTAGAAAAATTCCAAAAAATATTTCAGAGCATTTTGAGCCTAAATAAAATATTAGTTTTAATTTTTGATAATTATATTTTCTGATATTTAATTACTCAAAGAAGAATGATATAAATAAATTCCAATTAAATCCAATAAATCTCGGAAAAATTAGATAAATTCCATTAAATGCAATTAAATGCTAATAAAGGTTGATTAATTCATAAAAATTTAAATAACTCCAAAATTTAAAATCTGGCCAAAATTAGGGGACGTTACACGGACACATCAGCCTCTGAAAAGTGCAACTCCTCCACGGCACCGTTAGGACAAGTCCAACTCCTCCATGGCACCATCCACAAAGGACCAACTCCTCCACGCAAGACCACCAGAAAAGTCCAAGTCCTCCGCCGGCACCATCCAGAAAAAGTCCAACTCCTCCTCCGGCACCAGCCAGTAAAGGTCCAACTCCTCAGCCGGCACATAAGAAGAGTCGAACATCAGCACCATCTCGGAAGTCCGCATCGTCTTGTACCAAATCTCGGTCATCTGTGAAGGCAAAGACACCGTAAGAAATTACCGGTCGATATGATCAAGAAGAACGCAAAGAGCAAACGAAGGCCGAGGTAACATCTCACTTCCAAAAGGTGCCATCACCCGAGAAGACTAAAGTCGATGCTAATGCGCAGGAGTTTTTCTTGAGTATGGCAAAAGCCAAAGAGACAGGGCGGGCTTCTGAACCTTCGGAAATGTCGGACTACGAGCGCATCTCCAGAAAGCAAAACTTGAAGATGGCTAGTGCTGAGGCGTCGATGTCGCAAGCTCAAAAAGATGCTGCTGAACAACATCGTAATTACGACCTAGGTCTAAGCTGGAAGTACATTAAGGGGCAACCGATGGCTCCCCCAAAAGATTTAGAGAACCTAACAACAAAATTGCGGCGCGTCCATCAGTATTACATGCAGCAGTGCCAAGAGGGTATGTGGGCGATCCCAGTGAAATACAAAGATTCGGATTTTCACAATGGGGATGGCATGTTCAGTTAGAGTTCTATGAATTGTATATGTTGTATTTACGGCGGATGCTCGGGACGTCCATCGGGTCGGCCGTGGACTTTGTAAGTCTCTATTTATATTATTGTATATTCTTCTACCGTTCAATCAGTATGTCTAACTTCTTTTTACATATGTAGAATGGAGATACTGATTATGTGCAAAAAAGGATGAAGATTTAGGATTTCTCGATCCGGGGCTTGTTAACGAGAAACTCGTCGTGATAACCCAAAGTTTGTTGAAGACTATTTATTTAAGACTTTCTTCAAGCTGAGAAAGAAAACCTCCGTGACTTGTACCCTATAACTTTCAAGACGTATACCCTACTTCTAATATTGTTTTACTATTTTTGCGGATACCTGTGGGACTAATAGGTCAGTGTGAACATATATGTCTAGTTATCACTTTGGGTCCTCCTCGTCATCGAGTTAGAAGCTAGCAGGGTTTATGTCTTGGACTCGTTGAGAAAAGATCTTCGTGAGTATGAACATAATTTTTGGAACATGATGAACAGGTAAACTCGATCGTTGTGTTATTGCTCTAGTAATATTTTATTCTATTGTATTTAAGGTTAATTACTATTTAAAATCATTCACTGCAAGATTCACATGGTATTGCAAGAAAGGTGGTCCGTGATCTTCCCTACAGGACAACTTTCAATGTAATAACAGACTTTCCATGCATGAGACAGACTGTGGAAATAGTTTATCGCATACTACGTATGTACAAATTTACATGCAATTGTCACGAAGAGTGTCGGCTATAATGAAGACATGGTATATAATTACACATTCATGCCTACTTTTCTTTCATTTAACATCTATCATCATTAATTAAATTTCTCTTTTCTTCAATACTGACGCTCCAAGTCGAGAACCAATCGCCATCACGAAAGAAATTTTAGCAATTCAAGAGCATATCGCCGATTCATTGACTGAACATGTCATCGATCCAAAGGGCGAGTTCCACGACTAAAGCTTCGATCTAAAGTGAACGAGATGTACTCACACTACATTTGTGAACAGACTATTAATTGTAAAAACTAAATATTGTGATGCTTTAATATATTTTAATTATGATCTAACGACGCTTCATATACTATATATTTGAAGGCAACATATCATGTGCATACAGCCTTCCCATGTACACATCGTGCACACCAACTAATAAAAGTCACAAAAACTACGAAAAAATTTGTAGATGTACTTCATAGATTACTCTACCTATGTATAAAATTAAGTTCAAATTCAATACATATGAGGACTTACAAAAACTCTTTTGTAAGTCCTCATATGTATTGAATTTGAACTCGCAATTTTATACATAGGTAGAGTAATCTATGAAGTACATCTACAAATTTTTTCAGAATTGTTGTCATCGCCGGTTGTTTAGGAAGGCAAAGATATACACGTATCACCGTCGGTTCGTCAGATAAGCCGCAGAGATATACATATATCACCGCCGATTCTAGGTTGAACCGGCAGAGATAGTTGAGTATCACCGCCGGATGCTAGTGTAAACCGCAGAGATAGTCTAATATCACTGCCGGTTGTATAATGAACCGCAGTGATATCTATTATCATCGCCGGTTCCTCGGCAAGTAAATGATAACCCCGAGTATCATTGCCGACCAATGATCGGCGCCCATAACCGGCGATAATGGCGTGGACGAACCGGCAGTGATGACCTATTCTGTAGTAGTGAAGCTACAACGAACAACCTCTAAAGCTACTTACTCCGATCCATAATATTTGTCCTACGTGCATACCAAGGAAGCATAAAACTTAAGTTATACTCCCTCCATTGATAAATATAAGGCGTATTTTGACTTTACGCTAGGATTATGATGGCGGTGAAATTGAGAAAGGTATGAAAGAAAATTACTTAAATACCCCTCGTAATTGTCTTGGAAAAATGAGATAGAATAGTTTGTGTGTGTACGTGATAATGAATATATAAATGCTTATGATTGAGAGAACAAATAGAGATATAGTATGAAACACCTTGTTAAATCTAAATGCAAGTCTCATATTTCTTAGTAAGTTCATTGAAACTATAGAACTTATATTTCTCAATTGAGGGAGTATTTAATAAATTGGATAATTTTTGTCCTTATTAGATAGACAAAGTATTGCTGTACCTAATAGGGGCAAGCATAGTCTAATTCTATTAAATATTACTTAATTTATTTAGAGAGTACAATGAGAAAGCATATCACGCGCACGCTATATATGTACACACATGCATACACGTCCACTACATACGCTAAAAATTTTGCAGAGGCACGACAACCTTATAGAGCATGGGCATGCACTCTCCCACCGAATAAACACGGCGTGTGTGCATTCTGATTAAATGCGGCACACTGTGTTGATCCTATGGATCGAACCTGGGTTGGTGAGAATGCATATATATGCATTTTGGTGTCTAGAACATCTTCACGTTCGCACATGCTACATGGGGCTCACGTTTCAACCAAAGCATCAAATGCTTCATTTTGGGTTCGTTGTTTCCCATACCAACCATTTTTACGGTGGATTCGATTTCGGCTTGGTGAACCTTCCTTCTCTCAGGCATGTTACATTTCGCTCAATGTGGTCTGGTGACGACAATCTAGAAGCAGAGGCTGCTATTGGGAAGGTACTTAATCCTAACCACATCCATCGTTTGATTTGATTAGGTGGTACTGATTGGATCAGACAAAGAAAGAGATACTCTCTCCGGTGACAGATAGTTATCGTTTTGGATATCGATATGGTCTTCAAAACTCAACAATGACTATTAATTTCTATTATAATATGTTTAAAAATCTAATAAAATTATAATATTATGAAAATTCATTTGAAGACGAATCTACACATATGATTTTTATGTATTCAATCTAAATATTTAAAAGATATCAATAGCTAAAGTTTTAAAAGCTTAACTGCACTTTTTTCAAACCGATAAGTTTTTGTGAACTGAAGGGAGTACTATATACTTATTCCTCCTCCGAATCAACATTGAACTGTCCATTTATATGCTTTCTTGCTTGTTTTTTCTTGAGCGCATTTTCTTTCTACTTTCGGGATGATCATCTGGCATAACGATATAAACGAATATAAAGGTATTTGAACGTTGCTCCTCAACCGATCGTTTATATAATCTATCAGTCTTCACATATTTTTTTGTTTATTTTTAAAATGGAGTATTTTTCATTTCTTCCCTTTTGATCTCTCTCTCCTAGCCTAAATCAAACGCGCTGCCAAAAAAAAAGATAATCTGTTTTGTAAAATAAAATAAAATAAAATTTCTGGTCGGTCCTCTCATATATTGAAGGAAAGATGGAAAAAAAACCGCCGAGATTGATGTGCAGTGCTTTTCTGCCATGTTCGCAACACTGATTTTTTTTTTACTTATTTATTTATTTTGCAGGTCTACTCCTACTGCTCTAGTGGTATTTTGATACGACCCCCATTTTAGCACAGAATGCCAAAATGGAAATCTAATGTGCTTGCAGTACTAGTCCCTGGATCAGTAGCTAGCACGCATATTTCAACAATTGGAATCACAACCATACATTAAATTAATTAAGCGGAAACTAATAAATACATAAATCTCACAACTAAGAGTATATAGCAGCAAAAGAAGCAAAACCTTGTAGTGTGCCCATCCAATCCTGCAGGCAACTGATCAGGTATAAATCCTTAGAAAAGATCACAGCAAAAAGGATCCCACAACCTGCGATGAAACAAACCTTCGAAGCTTCGCATTCTAATCCACCTATAAATAATAGATTAGGCAAGGGTGAGTACTTTCGTACTCCGCAAGACTTTCAGCAAATGCATAAATGCAGGCTAAGTCAAAGGAGGCTACTACAGTTGATTTGCATAAAGCGAATCTCATTTATAAATCAAGTTGTTTGCAAACGGAATTTATAAGAGCTACATTAATTGATAACAAATAAGTAAAGCATAAATAACACTCACAGTCCTCCATGACGTGAGCGACGAATCATCAAATTCCTGAAATCCAACAATGTCAGCCCTTCGACATAAAGCATAGTTGCAAAACCAATGAAACCAACCCTTTTGAAAATAATAAAACATCTAACATTGGAATGACTTCACCAAGTGCCCATGACCGCGGGTGTGGCTAATCAATTAGATTTAAACTCTGCAGAGGTGTACAACCTTACCCACAAGGAATGATCAACCTTTTTGCTCGACGCACTTCCTTAGGTGGCCAGCAAGGAGATCATACATAGCCGTTACATTACCTAGACATGACTTTGATCCATCCCGGGACGTTAACCCCCGCCATAGAACTAGAAACACACACCCAAGCCGTGGATCCACTTTCACACACCCAACTCAACGTTTCTAAACATGGCAGGGCGCACACCGTTGCATTAGCAAGTAGAAACCCCGTCAGGTAGACCTGACCGGAATGCCTGTGCTAGCTCCCGCCTACCAATGAGCAAAGCCATGTCTAAATAACTTAATAGGCTAAGGCTACCCCATTCTCACCCTCGTGGTTGCACGGAAATCTTGGATCAATAGCGTCCCATTGCTCGGTCCTTAATCCGACACGGGTGACACTTCACCCTACACTACGTGCAATTCCTTTCGCACAACCGGCTATTGCCAATAATCGCCCGCATCAAAACATAGTTTTATTTTGGGTTTTTAATCAAAATTACCAGCAACAAACGGTGCCATTTCCAAGGTTTTCAGGAAACAAATATTGATTTGATCATGTACATTGCTGATGCTAAAGCATGGCTAAGCATGAATAATATGAACGCATATACCCATGATGACATTAAGTAATGCCTATCCTCAATCTAGGGTTATCAAGGTTCACATGACCATAATCATCAAAGAAGGTTAATGTGACAACAAGTATAACTACCAGTTCCGCAAAATAGCAAGTTTACAGAAAGTAACGCATGCATAATACAGTTACAAAAACAACATATTGTAGGTAAAGTACTGGGATCAACATGATCAAAGGGGTGCTTGCCTTGCTTATTTGTCGTTTACGATGAAGATGAGGATTGCGATTGACGACGACGACGACGGAGACCAAAGACGTCGGGTTCTACACGCCGATCAACGGAAATAAAGCAAATAACTAACTTCAATAAGGGCAAAAGAAAGTAGATATAAAGAACAAATAAAACTCTTCACAAGAAACAAGGATTGCTCTTTTATAAATTTATTAATTTTATTTTACGAATTCAAGATGCAAAGATTGGTTAGATTAATAGAATTTAATCATTAGTTGCAAGCTTTCATTGATTCACTATTCACGATACATTTCCGACAACCTTATTACTTATGGGTTTTGCTCTATTAGGATTCAGAGTCAAAGCAATATGAAATAAGAATATTTTCTTAGATTACTGCAGATTATATCTTAGAGATCAATTCTAGGCTATTCTTTACCAAATTCAGATTTAGATGAGCTGCTTTGCGAGTTAATGAAAATGTGTTAATGATCACATTAGACTATCAATGATTAGTTCTTCATCTTTAATTGATTTCACTTAGAATTAGCTTTACGCTGGTTAGATCTTCTGATTTAGGCTACTAATATCATATCCATGATATTTGAGAAGGTTCTGGTGATACAAATATTATATTCGTTGATTTCTCAAAGTTCGTTCATTCATATTACGCACTTAAGTGACGAGAATACTTAGGGTTATTAAGCTAACAAGATTAATATGCAAATCACGATGAAATGAGATTATCTTTTCGTAATAGAGTAGACTATACTTTGGGGAGCACTACCGAGCTAATTTCATAAGTTTTACGATTTAGACAGGACATTAAATTTATCATTGAACCAGCTTATATGGCATTGTAAAGTTTACGTTTACAAAATCGGCAAGAACGTGAAGCGAAAGGTTAACACTTAAGGGTTTTGAGCTAATAAGATTAATATGCAAACCTTAATGAAATAAGATTCTTTTTACAGAATATGGTAGTATAAACTTTGCACAGTGATTCTAAACTAGTTTTACTGAGTTTAACATTTAGACAAGTTATTTTATTAACTATTGAAATAGTATAAATGATCTCAACGCGAACACTAAATCGGTCAAGATTCATTTTGAGTTTGCGACTACACTATACATGATTCTTTATTCATTTTTCAGGTATCAGCATGATGCAACTCTAGAAGTGTTTTAAATTTGGTTTGGCATTATTTTAACTTTAATTGCAATAGATTACCTATTTACTTATTGTTATAATTAACATTCCTTTCATTAAAAGAATGCAAATTAAATCTTATCTTAAAGATTTTTACATACATGGATCCTTACTGTTTTAGGAACCTAATGCAAATTACATTATCATTTTGTGAGCCATTATGCTATTATTTTGTTAATGGCCATAACAAGGTTAATTAATGATTATGAAGCAAATAATTTAAATTGAGTTCAGCACTAGATGATTTTACATATTTGAGTTTATTATGATTCCAAGACACATATAAATTTATTTAATGATTTTTGGAATTACATTTCTCTGAATACAACAACATCCATAATAATGTTTATTCCTAAATTAAATTTTACTAATTGTTTTGTGAGCCAAAAATTAAGTATTTTGTATATTTGAATACATTCTGATCCTAAAATCTCATGAATATTGATTTCATTATTTCATTACTTATTATACACAAATTCTCATTAAAAACCATATTAGCACCATAATCAAAGTTTAATTTGAATAATAATCCTGTACTTCAAAAATTAAATATTTTTGTATATTTAGATTCTTTATGATTTTAGATGAATATAGGAATTTGTCCCACTGAATTTCGATTTAAATTGCAAAAGATATTCAACATTGAATTTCATTCGGTATAGAAATTGAATTGGAAATTCAAAATACGCTTTCATATGAAGGAGGCGCCTTTACCCTTTTGCACTGGAGCTTGGCTGAGGGACAGACATGGGGGCCCCGTGCGGCAGTGAGGGAAAGCAGGGGAGCATCTAGGGCACGGCGGCGAAGGCTTTTCGGCGAAGCTCCGGCGATGGCGACCACACCGGGAGGAAGAGCACGGCCAGGCGCACACGGGAGTGGAGTTGATTCAGCCAGAGAAGGTCGGAGGCAAGCTGTAGCTGAGGAGGGGCGGCGGCTCTAATGGCGGACTGATGAAGAGCAAGAATCAATGCACTAGAGCTCGAATGAGTAAGTGTTTGAGCATCAGGGAGTCGAGTGGATTCCATTTTTGAGGTTTACCTGAAAGGAGAAGCTCTGAGCTGAGCCGCCACCGGTGATCGGACATGGGGAAAAGGGGCGCACGGCTACAGCAAGATTTCGCATGAGGGTGCTCCAATATTTTTGAGGGGTTTTGATCAGCAGTGCCTGGTGATGCTCTAGCTCAACCGGATTTGGAGATGGTTCCTTATTGCAAATCAATTCCGGCTTTGAGCTTGGAAGCTCCCTGTTCATGGCGGAAATGGGATGAGCTTCAGGCGTTTTGGCTGAGGAGAAAGAAGAAGAAGTGAGGGGAATGAGAAAGAAGTTCATTGCGGTCACTGAGGTGCAATTTATAGCGAAGGAATGCAATGGATGAGCCGGCCTTGGTTGGGATTGTCTCGGCTGGGAGTTTCACCGCAAGCGACAAAGTGGCAAGTAGCTGCGGTATGGCGCGAGAGGGAGTGAGGACGAACATGGCGACGATTGCGGCTGAGCTGAGGTGAGGATGACGCTGAGGACACGACCAATCAAAGAATCGGTGCATTGAACGAGCTCTCGGTCAAGCTGCGCTGGCTCGGGAGTTCCTCGCTCGGTCGCAAGAACAGGGAGAAGAAGGAGCTGACAAGTGGGGCCTGCGTCCAGTAGTCAGTGAGGAGAAAAGCCAAAAGAATTGGTCCCGCTCGGATGGCTCTAGAACCAGATTTTCTTGTGCTACCAAATCAGGGTAGAAAATATCCAAACTTTTTGACCAAGGTCCGTGAGAAGGTTTTGATGTCTGGTAAAATTTTGAGGTTAAAATGAGTTACCGAAAAATTGATAATATTCTGACAACAGTGAGTGCTCCTAATTTTCTTGTTTCGGATTTTGATTTTTGATTGAGACCAATTGAAGTCTATTATTTTTGAAATTTTGTTTTTCAATTTATTTGGTCTTAGACTGCTATAAAATTTTCAAGCCAAAATATGGTTCCATTATTTTATAAAAATTCTGACATTGCAAATTCTAAATTTTTAGGGTTTCTGTTTTTAAATTTTTAGAAGTCCTAAATGACAATATTAATTCATAATATTTTTACCAAAGGTAGATATGGCATTGAGGTTTTCATGATAATTTTTACAGCTCCATTTGTGACTCTAAAATATTTTATAAACTCTGACAATGCATTGTTTTGATTTAAAAGTTGTCTTTCTAATTTTTTTCTCTTCATTATTCTATGTATAAAATTTCAATTGCTGGCTAAAATGGTTTACTTACATGCTCAGGGTTCTCATGGCAATTTTCTAAATTTTTACTTTTTACATTTTTGTCTTTGTCTCTTTTTCACTCTTTATTTCCCTTTTGTTTGAGTTTTCTTGCAACACAAAAATCCAAGAAAATCCAAATAAAAAAACAATACTCAGAAGTTTCAGAAATATTCACAATCAAATTTAAATATTATATTTTTACTGTTCTCAACTTATGGACTGTTACATATTTCGTTCATGTTTTAATGCTTAGACGATGGGTGTTAGTCACCTAAGAATCTATGGATAGAGTTGTAGATTGACAACAATCGGACATTAATTTGTACTTAGATTGATTAGTCAAAACCTGTGTTTGAAGTGTTCTAGTTAGAAAACCATCGATTTATTAGTTCTTCCGATTGCAACTACGTATCCTTAGGGCCTGCTTGGAAGCCTTGAATTTTTTACAAGTGTAAATACCTTACACTTGTATATTTGTGGACACTAAGAATACATCCGGATTTATTTTCCATATTTGTGGACACAAAGAATACATCTGGATTTATTTTCCCTTGTAAAAATTTCCAATTGTTGTTTGATCAAAATTTAGAAGAACTAATGAACAGCTGGTGAAATTATCAAACATCAATGGCATCCCATCTTATCTGAAAAACCATCTGCGTCCTATGGGCCTACAGGCACCAAATTAAAGAATAATCCGCAAATGCTGAATTCCACCAAAGACACATACAAAACCAGTGCTGAAATTCGACCAGACTCCAGATACCAAATAATCAGGTCACATGCATAGAAAATCTTTAGAAACATATATATAAACAAAATTCACTGTGCATAGATCCAAAGTAAGCAATTTAGGTTCCATTGATAAATAAGAATCATATTCAGGCAGCCGCAGTGAGAAGTTGGCAAGCACAGAACCTTGGTGCCTCAAGCTGCAAATGTGGGTTTGGTGCTAGCATCTTCTGCAGTTCCTGAAAATGGCAAGGATAAACAGGTCGGCAAAAAGCAAGCTGAGCTCAAAACATGGAATAAAATTAGGCGAATAGCACAGAAAGTCCAATAGCCAAAAGAAATATGTTCGTCCAGTTATGTTTCTGCTTCTTAGGTGTGCGTATATTTGCAAGGATAAACAAGTCGGCAAAAAGCAAGCTGAGCTCAAAACATGGAATAAAATTAGGCGAATAGCACAGAAAGTCCAATAGCCAAAAGAAATATGTTCGTCCATTTATGTTTCTGCTTCTTAGGTGTGCGTATATTTGCAAGGATAAACAGGTCGGCAAAAAGCAAGCTGAGCTCAAAACATGGAATAAAATTAGGCGAATAGCACAGAAAGTCCAATAGCCAAAAGAAATATGTTCGTCCATTTATGTTTCTGCTTCTTAGGTGTGCGTATATTTGCAAATTATGCTCCTCTGTACTTGGGCACGACCAGAGCACGAAACACACATACAAGATATATGTTTGGACTACTGCAAAATACGTAATGCTAGTGGACACAATGTACACAATTTTTTTTTCTGAAAATTCTGGTTGTATATCCTGTATGCTACTTTAGCGTGTAACTGATTTCAGAAATAGTCAAGATTTGCTTATAGTAAAAAAAAAAAAGAATTAGTGTCCTGCTCGTTTCACAAACTAACTACTTTGAGAAACCATCTTCTTTAGCATACTACTGGTTAAAAAAAACAAGAGGCTTATGACTGAAATGGACATAGAATTGAAAACATATATTATCATGCTTACAACTAAGAAAGCTATTATAATTAGTAACCGGATCTGATTGAAGAATTATGAGATAACATATACCGTTGAAACTTATTTCTCGTTGAAAATCATCACAAACCTTGCCAGTGGCTCAACTAACCACCAAAAGAAATGACATTTACAAATTCTACCAAACCTATAAATTTCTGACTATTGGTTTCAGATTGATATTTGTACTATGAGACAAAGTGGAAATAATTTCAGACTTCAGACGGAGGTAAGCTAGTGAGCACCTACTGATACCACACTCAAGAAGCCTATGCTTCGTTTGAGATTCTCAGCCGCAATTCTTTTTCCATCATAAGGTTGTCATTTAGGTGTTACATAGTTAGCACATGGAAATGAGATTGACCACTTTATTGCCCCAGATCATTTCAAATCTCAAATACAAGGAAGGGCTCTTCCCTAATAATTCCTTAAAAATGAGAAAAGATCTGTATCTAACAAGCAGAAAATATCCATCACAGCACTAAGGTTCCATGCCCAAATTGTCACTGACAAGCTTGTCCATGCTACTGGCTAAAGAGTGCACGTCAGAAATACTTTGGAAATGTCTTGGTATATTTACCAGGTGTTAATCATACCGATGATACATATGCACCTGATGATCATTACAGAATAAGGAGCTTATGATTTATGTCATCATACATATACAGAAAGTTATCAAATGCAAAGGTTCAATACAACATAGCAATGGGATATAGAGTAAAAAAAAAGTAGTTCCAGATGAACTGAACTGAATGTGCCACACTCTGTTGAACATCTAATCGAGAGATTCACGACTAAGGGCTGCAATTTGTAAATAAGTTGCTAAAAGGTCTTTATTTTGTGGATCTATTCGAAGCTTCCACAATATTATTCCTTCGATAATAAATCAGATGACAGGATGCATTCTACAACGTCATTATTCCCTGAAAAAAAAAGAACATATTCATTCAACCAGACCGGCTCATCAGGGGATCTGGTTCTTTTGGTGAACTGTTTCTGCTTTTATTCGTGAGTTCAGCATGCCTAACCATAAAATTTTTGGACCTCACTGATATGAGCAGACTCCAACTCTCTGGTTTCAAGTGACTAGATATGAGCAGACGGCAACTCTATCTCAAATCAAGAAGAAGAATCGAATGGATCGGACAAGGCAGGAAAAGAGGTTGGGGGAAGCTTGGTTACCTGATCAGTTGAGGATCGCACTCGTTCATTGGGGTCATCGCCGATGAGGGTCTCGGATACTGTCACCTCCTCTCGCCGGTAGAGGGGCAAATCGAGTCCAGATCGGAGTGGGGAGGAAGTGGGAGTTTGTGTTGCGTCTCCTCCTCGCCGCTGTCGCTGTTGAGGTGTCGATGCTGGGGATCTCGTTGCCGCCGTCGAGCCCGGCGACCTCGCCCTTGCCTCTAGGGTTAGCGTCGCGAGTCAAGAAGAGCGCCACGAAACCGAGTCCGGAAATAAAATGTGGCCTGCTCAGGAGAGAAATTTGATCCGGTTGCAATGGGCCAAACCAGGTATAAATTTATTAGTTTACCGGCCCATCCAAGCAGCTTTTACAGCCCAGCCTGGAAAAGATTAGGATCCGGTATCTTACACCGGTTTTGGGCTTATAACCGGGCTCCCAAGCAGGCCCTAGGTATGACTGTCTAGGCCCCCAATATACACCCAATCAATAAATCAGTATATGTCACAGTCCTTTTTTTAATGACATATATACTGCAATGTGCACTTTGATATAGGGCATGCATGTTTATGCACTTGCACACGGTTAGACCCCTCATAGTCACCCAAGCTGTGCTTTCATAGGGCTAAGGTTTCAAATTTTGTTTTTAGAATATATCACGAAGTCAACCGAAATCTGAAATTTCAGTTAAATTTCAGAATTTCTAATGAAATTCTAATAAAATTCAAATCTGAAATTTTTTGGATCGAGATTTTGGCCGAAATTGCCGAAATCTCGGCAAATTTCAACCTAACGAAAAGTGGTCCAAACCAGGTTAGAAAATTTTAAAAAATTTTGTAGATGGTTCTAACATATCAATAATTAATGCTTCTATAAAATTTTCATATGATGATCAGGCTTGAGGAATTTTAAAAAATTCTGATAGGGCTACTATCCTAATAAATGCTGAGTACATGTATTGCTTCTATAGATTTGATTGAGCAAACAAACAAGTTTAGAATTTTTAAAACTTTTACAAAAGAGTTGTGAGGCAATGCTTAACCTCTCCTAAACATTTTGGATATGATAACAATTGAGAAAATTTATAAAATTCTGACACAATTACTATCTCATTTATGTTCCTTCATTTTTTATTTTTCAAACATAATAAATGAAGTTCAATTGTTTTGAAATTTTTTTATATAATCCTAGACTACTAAATATTGTACCATAAATATTTTGGAGCATGATCAAGCATGTACATTTTTTATAAAAAATCTGAGAGTGCTTCTATTATTTTTATAAAAAATCTCAAAATTTTGGTTTTTCTCAAAATTTTCATGAAAGATGTCATTCTTAAGAGGCATTGTCCCAAATCTGGTCAAAATTATTGAGATTTCGTCGAAATTTGCTGAAATTTCACCAAAACTTCTAAAATCACTGTAGCAATTTGAATTTTTTTACTAGGATTTGGAATCTTGTCCCCGGTCGAAATTTTTGAAATTTTGCCAAGATTTTGAACCTTGCATAGGGCATCGAACAATGAAAGAAGTGCTTAAGTAGTTGTTTATTAGCATGCCATGTCACCAAACATCCATATGCAAGAACTAAAGCTTCCAATGCAAAGGCCTCATGCATGTTACTCCATTCTAATTTATTCCCAAAACTTCCCAAGTAAAATCATGAATTGGACCAAAGTGCCTAAATACTTTAGCTTGTTAACATCCCATATTTCTAGCAAAAAAAGGTGTCATACCTGATACCCATTCTTATGTGCAGCAGCCCTCTGATCTGTTTAGAGTTTTGTAAGATATAGTACAAGTGTGTGCGGTCTCAAGAACGAAGCAGATGAATCCCATAGAGAGAACCAAAATGATGACATTAAAGCAACCACAACGAGAGAAAGATTTGGTGAAATCGACCGCAAATTCTTTAAACACAACATCAAAAGAGTACAAAGGATTGTTGCTCTTTCACAAACTCTCGAACCTTTTAGGACCCTCAGATTTTTGCCCTATATAAAAATCTAGTGCTAAAGAATAACCTAGCCTCTAATCCTCTTGTGTGCCTTTTGTTTTAGATGAGTTTGCTTAGGCTTCTTGGTTTCTTGGGTTATCTATGACGTCCTCTAGGTTTATATAGCCTCCCTAGTTTTCCTCCAAAGCAAGTAGGAATCCTACTCCTATTAGGATTAGGAATCCCTCTACTATTATGAATCATAATCCTATTACAATTCATCTATCACACATTTCTAAATCCTAAAAAGTTAGAAATGAGCCATCATATTTAACAATCTCTACCTCAACTCTTATCCATTGAAGTCATCATGCTCCTCCAAGAACTTGCTCCAGTCAGCTCTGTATTTTTTCTTTTTATTTTTCTTCCCACCTTTAGGAGTGCCCCCACCACAGGGGCTTATGCATATCACCGCAATGTCCATCTGAGATCCCATCTTTGTGTAGTTTGGTTAACCACCTCTTATTCCTATAGCTCTCCATGCCATAGATTTGTACCATCTCTAAGCTCCACCTGCTCGTTGGAACTACCACATCTTTCTTCTTCCAATAGCTCACACCTTCGCCTTTACGTCTGTTAGATTTTGCAACCATCTTTGCAGTTCCACACGTAACTATAGTTAAGATCTGATTACCTACCATTGATGACACGATTTCCTTCTCCTAATCAAGATTTTTTTTCAAATTTCCCATTGGTTACCCTTCTTTCAGGTTTACCCATTAATAGATATCCTCCATTGCTCTAGATACTTTTCATGATCACCTGCCCTTTGCAAGTAACTCGCATGAGTCCACCTCGAAGTGATACCTCATACCTTCGAGTTCAAGCGACCTCATAAATATTAGATTCTTCTTTATGCCGAGAACATATCGAACTCCCATCAATGTATGATGTGTTCCATAATACATCTCCAATGTAATTGTTCCCACCTCACTAATTGCAAACACCTTTCAATCAGCTAAGTAAACAGTTTTATGCGCCAAGTGTAGAGATTCTTCATCCAACATCTCTTCGCCGAACACATATGGAAGAAACAATCTGAATCTAATATCCATCCATGACTCAATCTGGGTATTAGTGGATCGATTGACTAAGGTAGCTCACTTCATTCTAGTCAAGACTACTTATGCAGGAGATAAATTGGTAGAATTGTATATGTTCAAGATTGTCAGTCTTCATAGAGTACCCAAGAAGATAATGTCTGATAGAGGAACATAGTTTACCTCTCATTTTTTGTAAAGTTTGCATGATGTCACGGGCACTCATCTCAATTTAGTACTACTTATCATCCTCAAACGGATAGACGGACTGAGCATGTGAATCAAATCCTTAAGGACATGTTAAAAACTTATGGTGCCAAATGGGACAAGTGTTTGCCCTACGCTGAGCTTTCCTACAATAATAGCTATCAAGTCAATCTGCAAATGTCTCCATTAGAACTCTTATATGGAAGAAAGTGCAAAAGCCCTCTCAACTAAAAGGAGACTGGAGAAAAACAATTGTTTGGTCCTACCAACTTATGGTGCCAAATGGGACAAGTGTTTGCCCTACGCTGAGCTTTCCTACAATAATAGCTATCAAGTCAGTCTGCAAATGTCTCTATTAGAAGTCTTATATGGAAGAAAGTGCAAAACCCCTCTCAACTGAAAGGAGACTGGAGAAAAAAAATTGTTTGGTCCTGCCCTACTGCAAGAAGCCGAAGAGCAAGTTCAGCTAATTTGGGATAGGTTGAAGATAACTCAAATCAGACAAAAGAGCTATGCTGATAATCGTCATTGAGATTTGATTTTTGAACCCAATGATTATGTTTATTTTAGAGTCACTCCTCTCAAAGGAGTTAAGAGATTCCAAGTAAAATGAAAGCTTGCCCTTAGATATATTGGACTGTTCAAAGTCTTAGAACAAAGAGGAAATGTTGCTTACAAGCTTGATTTGTCCTAGTCTTTTGCTAGAATCCATAATGTATTCCATGTGTCACAATTGAAGAAGTGTCTGCGAGTGTTAGAGGAGCAGATGTCGTTGGAAGACATTGATTTGCCAGAGAATCTCGCCTACAAGGAGCAACCGGTGAAAATTTTGGATGTGGCCGACTATATCATGAGAAGCAAGACCATTTATTTTTGTAAGGTTCAATGGAGCTATCATTCAGAAGAGGAAGCTACATAGGAGTGAGAAGAGGATCTTAAGATAGAGTTTCCCCACCTATTCCCTAGTCGGCCTAAATCTTACGGGTAGAGATTCTATTTATGGGGTGAGGTTTGTAACATCCCAAAATTTATGTTTTGGAATGTTTAAACATAAAAATGACCCATTTGTAATTTCTCAAATTAAATACAACTCAATTGAATTTTTTAAATGAAAATATTTAATGTAACATCTCAAATTTTATCTATAAATATTTTAATAATGTTATTTATGCATTATGTGAATTTTTGGAATTTCTAAAAATTTTGGAATTTATTTGGATTTTTTATATTTTGAATTATTCTTAATATGAATATTATTTAAATATTGGTAATTTTAAATAAAATTTTGTTAAAATATTTTATTTGGGTTCCAAATATCCTACAATATTTTTAGGAATATTTCTAGAATTGTTTTGCTATTTTTACTATTTTATTTGGCAAAAATATTTTCTAGAATTATTTTAAATCAAAAGTATTTTAAAATCTTAGGTAACAATAGTGGACCAAATAGCCAGCCCATGATGGTGTGGCTCAGCCGCGTTGGCCGACCCATTTCAGTTGCAGCCCGGTTTGCTTGCTTGTTAATCCTAACGGATATGAGCCATCTAATTTTGATCCTATGGTCCAAATGGAACCGTGCTACACTCGGGGGTTAGCCGTCGGATCAGGAGCATATGCAGAGGATTGAACTATGTCAGTTCAGGATTCTAACACTTCACTGCCGTTGGATGACCACGTGCAGTCCGGATTGTAACGTGTTTGTGCGATCGTGGCCACTCAGTAAGACGTGTGGCGCACTATGGGGCGCAGTGTCAGTGAGAAAGAGAGAGGGGATAAGAGAGTGAGAAGGAAAAAGAGATTCTAGGGCTTAGGAATTTTAGCGAGCGAGCACAACGAGTAGAAGACAGAAGATAGCGATATGACAACTGAAAAGGCATTTTGTGAGGTGCGGGCTAGTGAGGTGTAGAAGGCCAGCACAATGCAGGCTGACATGGAGGGGGAGGAGGCCAACAAGGAAAGAAAAAGAAAAGAAAATGGAGAAAAAGGAAAGGAATGAAGAAAAGAAAATAGAAAAAAAAGTTGAGCCGGATTTTTGGCGATGAATTCGATTTCTCTTCGTATGCGGTTAAGGAGTTACCCACGATACATTTATTCTCGTCGGCGCTTATGGTTGAGAGAATGATAGAGATGGACGTGTGAGGGAGAGAGATTGAGAGAGAGCTACAAGCAAGAGTGATTTAGACAGATAGATGAGAAAGAAAAAGAGAGTTGAGAGAGAAAACAACGATTGAGAAAGAGATTGAGAGAGTTCACAGGTGTGCGTGGCAACTGCTGCGACGGCAGGGTCGCGCTATTTTGCAATTTCCCTCCCCGCCTTGCACGAGTGTCGATCATCGCCGACCCGTAACTAGCCATGGGTCGCATCCCATTCGAGGCCTCGGTCTTCCTTCTAGATCCCTCTGTTTTCACCACTTGTCTCATTTATTTCGTCCCGTTCGGTTCATCCATCCGATTCTTGGTAGTGCGCCGTCATTCTTTGTCGATCTTGATGAAGTAGCAAGAAGTTTTCAGAGATTGGAGAGTTGGCAGGAAGAATACGGCAGACACACGAAGAAACAACATGACTTCAACTTAGTATCGATGGCTGGGATCGCTGCTACCGGAGGAGTTAAAATGAGATCGGGTGGCTATTAATAGAAGTAGTAATTACCAGAGAGTTAAACTTAGTTTTGTCGTTTATTGTTTACCGTATTGAAATTACATCTGTAATTCTAAACTCGGCTTTTAAAGCCCAACGTTGGAAGAAAGTAAAACAGAAAAAGATTCCCCAACTTAGTTTCCAAGTAAAGTAGCTATAGCGTAGCCCTATTCTTGGCGATTCTCTTGAGTTCTTCCATTCTTCACGCCAATTTCCTCCATTTGCCGTCCTTTTGTTGATCGCTATTGTCAGGGTCCTGACAAAGGTATCAGAGCAGTCCGATCCCTGGACTAAAACTCTGATCAGTCGAGGTTGGTGGCGATCTCTAGTATTGCCACTGTAAAATCCCAAGACTGGTTGGAAGAGAATCAGGCATATGGTTGTATCAACCCGATCCCAGGAAGCGATGGCGAGTAAGGAAGAAGTTGCGGAGGTAAAAGCTGAAATCGCTATTATTAAAGAGGATCTCGCTAATCTAAGAACCCTCAAGACTGAATTCAAGGAGATGAAGGAAATTTTATTGCACTTGTGCCAACCTGGGCCGTCCAGCTCCCGTTTGAAGACAAACGATAATCTGATCAGGAATAGTGTTTCGGGTGCTGGTGAAGTTGACGCTAGAGTGGTGGCTACAGATTTATCCACTACAGAGGCTCAGGTAATGAACCAAAACTCCTTCTGCCCACCATTAACACATGGGAATAGGAGGACTGAAGGGGGAATTGAACATCATCAGTTTATGGGAGAACAAAACATGTTGGGGTGGAAGATTTCAACCAAGTGAATAGATCAAATTTGAATGCATCTAATCATCATGAAAACTGGGTGGGTGCTAGCACCTTCCAATATCCAAACCATCTCGAAGCACAAGGTTCCAGACGGCCAATGGCTAATGGTTGGGGTAATCTGGGAACCAGATTACATCACCCGGGAGTTCACTGGATTGATGGTCATACTAATCAAACTATGGGTGAAACTTACCGCATGAAGCCTTATGTAGAAGCGGTAATCAGAGGGCCTAAGTTAGAAATACCTTTGTTTGATGGAGATGGAGCTTTGAATTGGTTGAAGCAATGTGAAAAGTTTTTTGATATATCTGGAACCCCAACAGATCAATGGGTAAATTTGGCAACGGTTCATTTGACTGGGAGATCAGCAACTTGGATAAAAGAAATCGGAATTCCTATGAATCTATTGACTTGGCCGCAATTTTGTGCAATGATCAGTGACCGTTTCTTGGAATTATCAGCACATGAGGGAGTTGAATCATTGCAAAATATCAAACAACAAACAACTGTGTCAGATTATATTGATAAATTTGAAGAATGTGTTGCTCTGGTGAAGAGGGATCACTCTTATTTACAAGAACATTTCCTTTTGAGTTGCTTTATTGGGGGTTTAAAAAGTGACATCAAACATGATGTGAGTGGTCAGAGGCCACAGGGACTGATGGAGTGCTATTGGTATGCTAGAGTTTGTGAGAAGTCAGCAGCTGCAAAAAGAAGCCAGTCAATATCAAACTTTAATAGAAACAGGATTGGAGGAACTGGTTCTAAGTTTGGGCAAGTGAATAACAAGCTTACTTTCCAGAAAAATGTTGACAATTCCTTGCCAACCAAAGGGGACGATAAGGCAAAAAACCTTTGTTGGTGCTACAAAGAGCCTTGGAACCCTTCTCACAAATGCAAAGTTAAAAGAGCAATACATGCACTGCTGATGAAAGAGGAATGTGAGAAAGGACTATCAGTAGAAGAACATGAGCAGGTCAATGAGGGGGAATTTGTGACGGCACCTGGAAGTCCAGCCGAAGAGGTACCCCACTCGAGCCAGGAACAAGTTATGCAGATCTCTTTGAACGCAGCTCAGGGTGTTGTTGGTATGTCGACCTTCATGTTGATTGCAAATGTTTAGGGGCGCCGGGCCATGGCCCTAATTGATAGTGGTAGTACGAATTCCCTCCTGGATTATGAACTGGCCATTAAGATGAGCTGTCAGATCCAATATGGAATGGCTAAAAAGGTGGTAGTAGCAGGTGGGGGAGAATTACCTTGTGATGCAAGGGTTGAAAATTTGGAATACATCGTGCAGGGAGTACGTTTTAAAAACACATTCAGTTTACTGCCACTGAAGAATTATGATATTGTACTGGGGGCGGACTGGATCTTTGAGCATAGTCCTATCGGGATGGATTTGAAACAGCGCAGTCTTACCATATGTAAATAGAATCAAACCATAAAATTTATGGATCACACGCAGCCAACAGGGAGATGCAACATTAACGCTACCAAGCTCGGAAAAATGATACCCAAAGGGGTGGTCGGCTATGTGATTCAAGTGCAATTAATGGCTGAACTTCAGGACAATCCAGAGAACATCATTCCGGAGGACATTAGAAAAATCTTGCAATGGTATCCTGAAATCACTAAAGTCCCTAGAGGTTTACCTCCCCGCAGAACTTGTGATCATGCCATTCGTCTGCAAAAAGGATAAGAACCACCTAACCTCAGACCTTACTGAACTCCTCATTACCAGAAGGAAGAGATGGAAAACATTATTAAACAGTTGTTGGCTAATGAAGAGATTAGAGAGAGTGTAAGCCCATATGCTGCTCCAGCTGTGATGGTCAGGAAGAAAGATGGGTCCTGGCGGCTATGTGTTGACTACAGACAACTGAACTCTATGACTGTGAAGAAGAAATTTCCTATTCTGGTAATTGAAGATCTATTGGATGAGCTCCATGGCGCTGAAATCTTTACAAAGCTTGACCTGTGATCAGGTTATCACCAGGTGAGAATGAAGGAGGAGGATATCCCAAAAACAGCCTTTAGAACTCACTTTGGGCATTATGAATACCTAGTGATGCCCTTTGGTTTATCAAATGCTCCTACAACATTCCAAGCATTAATGAACTCAATTTTTGCTCCATATTTACGGAAGGGAATACTGGTATTCTTTCATGATATTTTAGTATATAGTAAGAGCAGGCATGAGCACTTGAAACTATTGGAAGAAGTGATGAAGATTTTGCAACACAACAAATTGAAGGTGAAGCTCAGCAAATGTGTTTTTGCTACCCCACAAGTGGAGTACTTAGGCCATATCATCAGTGGAAAGGGAGTTGATACTGATCCTAAAAAAATCATGGATATCCTGAATTGGCCGAAACCAAAGAATCTCACAAAACTGAGGGGGTTCTTAGGTTTAACAGGATATTACAGGAGGTTTGTCAAAGGATATGGGCAAATTTGCAAACCATTATTTGAGATGTTGAAGAAAGATTCATGGAATTGGGGTGAGAAGCAGACAAGGGCATTTGAAGAACTGAAAAAAATCATGACTAGTTGCCCAGTGCTAGCCTTACCAGATTTCTCCCAACCATTTGTCATTGAAACGGATGCATGTGGTGGTGGTATTGTTGGAGTATTGATGCAAGCTGGGAAACCCATTGCATATATATTTTAGCAAAATGTTGGGACCAAAAGCAATTGCACAATCGATATATGAAGAAGAAGACTTGGCTATCCTGGAAGAAATAAAAAGGTGGAGACACTACTTTTGGGGTGGTAAACTTGTGATCAAAGTGGATTAAAAGAGCCTCCAATACATAGCAACTCAGCGAATCTCTGAAGGAATACAACAAAAATTGCTGTTAAAGCTTCTAGAATTTGATTATCAAATTGAATATAAAAAAGGGAAGGAGAATGTGGTGGCAGATGCCTTTTCGAGAAGAGATAGTGCTGAATGT
Organism: Guadua angustifolia; assembly: GCA_036346375.1. Classification (NCBI taxonomy): domain Eukaryota; kingdom Viridiplantae; phylum Streptophyta; class Magnoliopsida; order Poales; family Poaceae; genus Guadua; species Guadua angustifolia. The sequence continues at coordinate 90,314 of JAYEVE010000590.1, forward strand.
ACCAAGGATGAATTCTGTCAAGTTATAGCTGTTGCATCACCAGAATGGATAATAGATGTAAAAAATAGCTATGTGGGCGATGAACACTGTCAGAAGCTATTAAGAGAAGTGCATTGTTCTGCTGATCCATCTTCCAAATACACATTGAGGGCTGGAATACTGCGATATAAAGGAAGAATTTATGTGGGAGAAAAGGGTGAAGTGCGGCAGAGAATCATCACTGATTTTCATGCATCCAGTTTTGGAGGTCATTCTGGTGTTCGGGTTACTTATCACCGAATCAAAAAAGTGTTTTATTGGCCGAGATTGCGAAAAGAAGTGGAACAATGGGTAGCTTAATGCCCTGTATGCCATATTTCTAAACCCGAGCATATACATATTCTGGGATTGTTGGATCCTTTGGATATCCCAGAAATGGCTTGGACACACATTTCGATGGATTTTGTGGAAGGCTTACCCAAGTCTCATGGCAAGGATGTGGTTCTGGTAGTGGTAGATCGCCTGACAAAATACTCCCATTTCATTGGCCTGGCACGTCCATTTACAGTTGAACAAGTCGTCCAGCTCTTCATCGACAACATCCTGAAGCTCCATGGAATTCCAATGGCGATAGTAACAGATCATGATCTAATCTTCACTAGCAAATTTTTCACCGAAATCTTTAAAGCTATGGGAATTTCACTTCGAATGAGTATAGCTTATCATCCCGAAAGTGATCCCGAAAGTGATGGACAAACGGAGCGTGTTAATCAGTGCTTAGAGTCATACTTGCGATGCATGGCCTTCCAGAAACCGAAGGGGTGGTTCTTATGGTTGCCATTTGCCGAGTGGTGGTATAATACTTCATACCATACCTCACTCAAGTGTTCACCTTTCCAGGCTTTGTATGGGTATCCCCTCCACCTCAGGTGGGTGAGTTTGCAGTGCCTTGTGCAATATCAGAGGAGGCAAAGACCACTATCTAGCAACAAGAAGAAATGATCAAGTATGTCAAGCAAAATTTGTAGCACGCTCAAGATAGGATTAAACATTTTGCGGACAAGCACATATCAGAAAGGGTGCTGGCTGTTGGTGATATGGTTTATCTCAAACTTCAACCGTATCATCTCAATGCATTTGGACTTCATGGAGCACTCAAGCTAAGGTCGAAATTCTATGGACCTTTCAAGGTTGAAGATCGAGTGGGTAAGGTGGCTTACCGGTTGCAGTTGCCAGAGGGCTCTAACATACACCCTGTATTTCATGTGAGCCAGCTTAAGAAACATCTGGGTTCTAGTGCAGTACCAATGCCTGGTTTGCCACTCGTTACTGATGATGGGCAAATCAAAACTACACCTGTAGCTGTGCTTGATCGCCGTCTGATACCTCGGAAGGGAGAACTAGTTGCTCAATGGCTGATTCAACGGCAAAACTTAGCTCCAGGGGATGCTACTTGGGAGGATGTTACATTCATCTGGAAATCCTTTCCAGATTTTTCTCCTTGAGGACAAGGAGTGAGTCGACGGGGGGCAATTGTCAGGTGTAGTGAAGTAGCAAGAAGTTTTCAGAGATTGGAGAGTTGGCGGGAAGAATACAGTAGACACACGAAGAAACAACACGACTTCAACTTAGTATCGATGGCTGGGATCGCTGCTACCGGAGGAGTTAAAATGAGATTGGATGGCTATTAATAGAAGTAGTAATTACCAGAGAGTTAAACTCAGTTTTGTCGTTTACTGTTTACCGTATTGACACTACTATAGTACTGGGCATCACAACCGGCCTATTAGAAGCGGTTTGGTGCGAACTCATTGTGATGTTCGCACGAAGCGATTTGTAAACAACGGTCGAAGAGCTTTGAAGCGGTTTGAGATCTGAACCGCTTCAGATGTTACGTTCTAGAAGCGGTTCTTGTCTCAAACCGCTTCGATTTTCAAGCGGTTTGAGACAAGAACCGCTTCTAGAACGCATAACATCAGCGTTCATATCTCAAACCGCTTCTAAGCCCTCTGCAACGCATTTAAACCCTTCTTCCTCCACGAGCCAGCAGAGGTACGATCGAATAGAGACGGGCTGGCCCAGCGCTGTTCTTGGGGAGGTGCTGTCCAAATTTTTAATTGGGGGTGATTAGCTCGAAATTAAGTGTTTTAAGGTTAGTAACATCATGTGAACATCCTTCTCACCTAGAGTTGCTATTTTTTTCAATGGATGTGGAGAAATCTTGAACTTTTTAAGCAAGATCACCATGATCAAAAATTTGTTTTCTATGCTTGTTTTTGTTGTTGTATGAAGATGTAGGGTGGAGATCTAGTTCAAAATATGACATTACAAGGTAAAGGTGATTGGAAGCTTTAGATCTAGGTGGTTGTTAGCTTTAGAATCTTAAATATCATAATATTGCAAGGAAGTAATTATTGGTGTATGAAATAAAATAGAAAAACATGTAGAAGGATAAAAATAATTACAAAGGTAGGAAGGATACAAAATAATTAGAAAGGTAGGTCTTTAATTGGATGACGGTGTAGGTGGAGGTTTTTTGTTGGGTTTAAGTGGTCGTGAGCTTTAGATTTTAAAATGTAACTATAAGTTACGTTATAATTTTTGTAACGAAATTTGTTATAATTTTTAATGAAATTATAACTTGGTGTAGATGAATCGGCAATGGATGTACAATGCGGACCGTTGCTCGAGAGAGTTCATTGATGGCGTGCATGCTTTTCTCGATGCGGCCGTTGCATTCTTGCCTCCAGGCAACTTCATATGTTGTCCGTGTGTAGATTGCAAGAACAAGAAGGAGCACTCCCAGCGATGGCAAGTTATGAACCATTTGATCATGAGAGGTTTCCTGCCAAACTATACCTATTGGACCAACCATGGCGAAGTTGAGGCGATTATCCAGGATGACGATGAAGAAGGCGAGGAAGAGGAAGATGGATTCAACAGTATCTCGAACGGCACACAATACTGTTCCGTGGAAGAAACACTTGGTGACTTTGGTGATGATGAGCTAGACTAGATCTTTGCGTGGCGGAGGGAGACTACAGAGATGAAAGCGGTTCGAGAAGTTCCAAGCGCATATTAGAGGACCACAGAACTCCTTTGTACCCAAAGCGTGGGTAGGGCCACAAAAAGCATGTACCTGCTGGAACTCATGCAATGGAAGGCTACAAATGGTGTGTCAGATAAGGGATTCAATGAGTTGTTATCACTCGTAAAGAAGTTGCTTCCAGAAGATAACACTCTGCCCGAATCTACATATGAAGCCAAGCAAGTCATCGTCCTTTGGGATTGGAAGTCTGAAGATACACGCATGTCCTAATGATTGTATCTGTATCGTAATGAGTATGCCGATTTGGATGTTTATCCGATTGTGCAAAGAATCACGGTATAAGGTGAAGCGTGGCGATTCGTGTGAAATAGATGGGGAGCGTAAGAAGAAGAGACCTCGGCTAAAGTGTTGTGGTATTTCCTGTGGTCCCCGATTGAAACGTATGTTTGCTAACAAAACGCATGCCCAGCTGATGCGTTGGCACAAAGAAGAGCGTAAGAACGACGGGATTCTTAGACACCCTGCAGATGGCTCATAGTGGAGGAAAGTCGACCGGACGTACCCGGACTTCGCAAATGAGGTGAGAAATGTAAGGTTTGGGTTGAGTACCAATGGGATGAATCCTTTCAGAGAATTGAGCAGCAGCCATAGCACGGCTTTGTTACACTATGTATCTATATCATTCCTCCATGGTACATGCATGAAGCGAAAGTACATCATGATGTCGTTGTTGATCCAAGGCCCCAAGCAACACGGAAATGACATCGATGTCTACCTGAAACCATTGGTTGAAGATCTTGTGACGTTGTGGGACGATGGTGCAAGGGTATGGGATGAGTACAAAAGGGAGTATTTCACCCTACGTGCATTGTTATTTGTAACTATCAACGACTGGCCTGCTCTCAGTAACCTGTCTGGCCAACTGTCAAAGGATATAGAGCCTGCATCCAGTGCTTAGATGAAATGGACGACATGTACCTGAAAAACTCTCGGAAGGTTGTGTACATGGGTCACCGTAGGTTTCTTCTTACGAGTCACCCGTTGCGGAAGAAAGGCAGGAAATTTAACGAGCAACTAGATCTTCGTGCAAGGCCTTAGCATCGTAGTGGGCCACGTGTGTTTGCTATGGTAAAGGATTTGAAAGTAGTATTTGGAAAGGGTTCTAGAAGCAAACATGTGCATAATGAGGATGGTCAGGCACCCATGTAGAAGAAGAAGTCAATATTTTGGGACTTGCCTTATTGGGAAGTCATGGAGGTTCGTCACTCACTTGACTTCATGCACATCACGAAGAATGTCTCGCTTGAACTCGCTAGGCTACATAGATATGTCTGAAAAATCGAAAGATACACTGCAAGCTCGGAAGGACCTTAAACTCTTGGGCCGAGGAACGACCTACATCTGAAAAAAGAGGAAAGGACAACATTACCTACATCCTGCGAGCTACACTCTAAGCAAAAAGAAAAAAAGCATGATAGAGTTCTAAGCAATTATCAAGGTCCCTTCCGGATACTCCTCGAATGTAAAGAGACTCATAAACACGACAGAGAATAAAATCGTACACATGAAATCCGTAGCCAATCATCGGCCTCTATTGGGTTAACATTCCCTGAGAATGTTGGAGGTCGGGTTCTCATAAAATCGGACAGTCTAGAGTGATGCCCATGATGCATAGCCTGGTTGTTGATATTGACTGCTGCCTGATTCTGCATCTGTTGCATTTGTTGCATCATGGTCTGCATGAGTTGGGTCTGGGCAATCAAGAAAGCTCCCAGATTGCCCATGTCAACTGGTGGTGCCGATGAAGCGATTGACGCTGGAGCCGCTGAGTCTGGTGGTAACACTGGTTCCGGCTAGGATGAGGTATAGCCAGAAGAATATAATCCCCATGGACATGTTAATTAATCGCGATTCATTAATATAATACACTCTGACACGTTTATACATATGTTTGTGTATTTCAAGCCCGTACATCGAACAACCAATCCAAGCATCGGGACCTAACAAGAAGCCATCCACAAAGCACGTGTTTACTGACGTTAACAACGAAGGGATGCGATGGCCCTCTTTGATGGTTGGGCTGCATAACGACGCTTGCGGTTACCACGTGAGGATCACATCCCAATTAGCATCGAGAAAATGGGCGAAGTTCCTCAAGATACCAAGGACCTGCTCTGGCAAGATATTAAGGAAAATTTCACATTTCCTCAAGGGTCCGAAGACAAGGCCAAGAAATTCACTCTGAAGAAGATGGCAACAATGTTTCAGGCGTGGAAGACGTCTCTCAGCCGCAAGTATGTCCAGAAGGGAGAAAGACCCAACTTCAACCAATTTCCTAAGCTGGCGGATCACTGGGAAGCATTCAAGGAGTACAAGCTGTCAGCTGAAGGCCAGGCCGCAAGTCAGAAGAACAAGGCCAATTCACAGATGAAGAAATACCACCACCATCTTAGCACCGGTGGTTACCTCAAGGCTGTACCGAAATGGGAGAAGCGGGAAGAAGAATTAATGGCGAAGGACATCACACCGGCTACCGTGGATGGGAAGAGCGCCTGCGCAATTGGTTCATGGGTCATGGGGAGCCTTTGGATGGCGGCTTGGTGATGGCACCAAGAGTGCAAGAGGCTGGTCAAAGGATTGTACAAGCTATCAGCGATCTCGAGCGAATGCGTTGGTGACAGACGGAGGAGAATAGCGAGCTTACACATGCCCTTCAAAACCACGAGCACTCGGGGCCAGTCCACGAGTATGGGCAAGCATACACCGTGGAAATACAGTTTCGCCAGAGATGCGCATACGTATAGGAGCCGCAAAGAAGCAAAACAAGGAATTATATAAAATGTACCAATTGGAACAAGAGCTCAGAGCAACCCAGGCTAGCATCGGCGACATAGTTGCGCAACAAGTACAAATTGCCCTCAGCAAGCTTCAGGGACTAGGTCCAAGCAATCAGCCGGACGCCGTGATCAGCCCCTCTGCGTGGTGGAGTAGCTGCGCGTCTACCGGGGCCCCTAAAGCGGACAACTTGCTAGCCCGTTATCCCGTGGATGACATAAGGGTTCGCCGCCAGTGTGAGCTACACGTTGATGCGCGTAACCTCTCCATTAAGGTGGCTTACGGCATGGCATTTCCGGTGGAGTAGGGCCAGACGCTCCACTGCAACGAGATACCCCCCGGTTACTCGAAGGTCGTGGTGGAGGAGGTGCTGAGCGGATTTGAAGAACTTCACCTCGATATTGCTGAAGGCGATGATGTGACCAAGCTTGGACAGGCCCTCCACAATATCATCCTCTGGCGCAAACGGTACATCATATTTCCAGATGGTGTGGAGGCGTCATCTCCACCACAACAACCCACGCCTCCTCCAACGTCACCTCCACGCAATACATTGCCAGCAAAACAGAGCACGCCTCCTCCACCACCCGCTCCACGCAGAAGCCCTACTTCACCACCACCATCTCAAACAAAAATGAACCCCCCAGGAAAACCATGCCTCCACCATCTCCTCCGAGGAAGAAGCTCGATAGCAGAAAGGCTCCTCCACCTGCTCCCAAGAAGGCGGAGTCCAGCCGATCGACAAAGATAAAGGAACCTCCAAAGAGGACATATGATATGACTAAAGAGTAGAGTGACGTGCCACCAAAGCAGAATTGGCTGCACACTTACAAAAAAAGCGAGCCAAAGGTACCAATTGATCCATGGCGGGAACACTTCGCGACATGCCTTGCAAAGCATTTGCTGTGCCGTCCAACTATGAACGGACAATAATAAAGGCTACACAGAAGAATAAACGTGGTCAGGCGGCGGCGGCAAAGAAGAAGAGAGACCAAGATCAGGAGAACCTCAAGAAGTTTATGAAGGAGGCAGGAATCAGTTCCACAGCTGCAGCTCTTGGATTAATAGATGATTTTCCAATGGCAAAGGTCAGATGGCAATATCAGTTGGGCCGGGAGCTGATTGACCCTAATGAGATAAAGGATCTGCCAACCAAGATGCGGCAATTTCACGAATGGTACATGACAGAGTCCGCTCAAGGAAGAACGATGTTCCCCCTCCGTATCAAAGAAGATGATTTTTATCGCGGGGCCAACAGCATATGGCTCGAATTCGACGACTTCTACAATATTTACCATGCCGACGCCATCAACGTGTCTCTCATGAGCTGCTGGTGCCTGTAAGTGTCAAGCTCATACCTTTATCGTGTGCTTCCTCGTACAATAAAATTGCAACTCTTAAACTTACACCTTTCTATGTAGAATGGAGATACAACGATGTAGAAAAGAGAACATCTTCAACGTGGGCTCCATCGACCCAGAGATTGTTAACGAGTACGCCATATCTCAATGCAGCAAGAAGGTTGTTGACGATTACATTCTCGATGCATTCTTGGGACAGCACTACAAACCGTACATACTTCTGCCCTTTAACTTCGAGTACGTATATATACAACCTCTCGTTCTTATCTTTTCCAAGGCATTGATAATACTACTAGCTAGTTACATATATGTTGCAATACATGAATAGGTTTCACTGGATCCTTCTTGTCATCAAGCTTGATAGCAGCCAGATCATTGTTCAAGACTCAAAAAGGACTCCGGTAGAAAAATATCAATATATCATTGACATGCTAAACAGGTATATAGCACATATATATACGATAGTTTTCCTTATTATATATATTGAAATACCTTGCTAATTTCAACTCTGAAAATTACTATTCGTACTAACGCATCACACGGGGCATTACGCAAGGTTTAGAAAGAAGCAACAAGGAGATTTAGAGAACGAATTTGATGTACAAATAAGCACTTTCGATGCGTATTAAAGAATATTAATATGCGTAACAGTTTTCATCCCAATAATTGTTTTCTTTTCAAATTTCATCGCGAGGTTCTACAAGACGGAAAGAAAGAACTTATGTGGCTATTATGTGTGCCACTATATGCAAAGTATTACCCACGGCGATGTCTGAGACAACCAACTTGAGGTAGTGTCTTGAACATGTCAATTTCTTAGTACTTACACTTTAATTACATGTCGAGATTTATTTACTTCCCGCTTTGTCAGCCCAACATCGATGTGCAAGGCGTGATCCCGCCGCACCGGGTTGCAGCAATCCAAGAACAACTCATCGGCTTTATTGTCGACGAAATTGTATCCACCAAAGCGAGTTCCACGCAAATGGTTGGAGACCTTGTCCTGAAATAAAGATGTGAACTGACATCAACGTCGACCAAGGGCACAAAAGCGACGACGCAAGAAATGAGCTCAAGATTCCCCTTTTATTCTTTGAAACTTGTAAAAAATGGCTTATTATTTCATATGTTCATCAACTTGTTCATTTTTTAATCTATTAAGTTCGTATTTTTCTGTAAATGAACCTGTAATTATCTGAATGAGTACGCATGAATAATATATATTTAATTATTGTGTCAAAAAAACTCCTGTAGTTCTATTTATTTTAATTGTCAAAATCTATATCAAAAACCCCTCTGAAAACATATTCTATATTGAATATAATCAAAATTAAATGTTGTGCTGTCAGCCTCTTCACAAGCGGTTGGTAACTCCAACCGCTTGTGGAGATCTCCACAAACGGTTAAGTAAAGTAGCTGTAGCGTAGCCCTGTTCTTGGCGATTTTCTTGAGTTCTTCCATTCTTCACGCCGATTTCCTCCATTTGCCGTCCTTTTATTGATCGCTATTGTCAGGGTCCTGACAGCTGCTTGCTCTGGTGTGTCACGTTCACCGTTGGACTTCGCCTCATCGCTTTGTGTCCTCCAGCAGTATTGTCTGCGTTCTTCATTTTCCTTCTTCCTTTTTCCCCTTTCTTCATTTCGGATGTTGCTTTGCTAATGATTCCTGCCGTTGTTGTTTCGGGCGTCGTCCTGTCGGTCGCCGCTTCGGTGCTTGTTTCCGTCTGGTCCGTATCTGCTCGGCCGCTATATTCGTGTGACCCGCCCTTCCTCGGTATTGCCCCGTTACTTGTTATTTTTCCCCTCTTTTCACCTTCTTGATTTAGATTGTTGCTCTGGTGCTGCCTTTTCGGTTGCTGCTCACGCTGCCTTCGGTGTCATCCGGTCTTCACTACAGCTGGTCTATTTGTTCTTCGCTTGGTGCCATCAGCGGCTCAGACTACCGAAACTTCATACTACTACGGCTACGTACGTAAGGTTGTTGATTGATGTGTCTTTGTTGCCTGCACATCTTTTGTTCGTCTTTTCTCGATTGTTTTGCTTATTACGGTTACTTTTTGCTTTCCATGCAGACTGAAGTCCGGTTATGACGGTTCATGTCGTCACCTTTTCCAAACCGAAGTTCTCGGTACCGTCATAGCCAGGTAGAATTTTTTTCCTGTGCTCTACTTTTCTTGTTTGTACGATTCCCTTCCTGTGTTTGTAATCATCCCCTAGATTAAAGCTTGCAAACTTCCGGCAAGAAGACGCTATCCACCTGTCACTTTGGCTATTTTGCGAAAAAAACCCCTATGTTTCTTTAAATTACGGATAGGTCCCTGTAATTTACGAATAGGTCCTTCGTGATTTTTTGTGAGGGGAAGATTTCCTTTTCTAAATCGCATTTGGGTCCCTCGTGCGCCGTTTTACGAAAAAAACCTTCCGTTAGATTCAAATCGCGAATAAGCCCTTTTCTAATTTTTCAAGATAGCGGATAGGTCCAAAAACGTAACATTTAGATCCTTGCTCTTTACGTCTAGGTCCTTTCTCCATTTTTCTCGGGAAAAAAAGTTTTTGTCACCAGAAAAATGTGTTCAGCTCTATCTCTAGACTTTTTCCCCACCGCCCCACCGTGGTTTTCCAGCTCGATCTCCAATATTTCTCAAATAATTTGTCGAAAGAGATATTTCTACAATTCTAGCTCTCTATTTTTTCCCCGTTACGCTCATTATTTCAACGATTTAAATAATAAAACGCCGATAAGCAAGAAAATATAAATTTATATGATATATGCTTGTATGAACTGTGATATCGCTCAAAACGTTTGTCATCATCGATCTATTCAAAATGCGATCTGGTGATCACTGTAGACATGCTATCCTAACTGCTTGTATTGCATGACGTCTCACGATATGTCTTTCCATGTCTTTCCAGTTAAATCTTATTAGCTACGGACGCGACGTGCCGCCGCGCTTCCTTATCTAGTACACTATTTAAATATGCTGAGGTGCTGCTTTTTCCGTTCGATAATTGTGTGCCTACGATTAAATCTTTCCTTATCTTGCGTTTGCGGTTACGTTATTTCTTTAACGTTGTTATACACGTTATGCTGCTTTACATTTAATAGATTTACCTAATGGGACGTCCGAAATTTTCGGATGCATTGCAACATTTTTTTCTACGTATGCAATATTTTTTGACAAAAAATGTTACAAGTGTAGGAGAAAAATGTTGCAAGAAACGTCTGATGGGATGAACAGTAATCGGACACCCAAGCGCTAGTTTCTCCCATAGTTTTACTAATGTTATTTTCGAAATTAGCTTTGGGTCCTTCCTATGTGTCGAAATGAGCTTTGGGTGCTACTTCTGTGTGTATGTGTATTTGTTTATTCCCCATGTGACACGTTTACTGCTGTTGTGTGCTTTTTTGTTTTTGTTTTTTTTGCCACCTCTGCATGTTGTTTTTTTCATTGCTAATCAGATGGCTGCGTTTAGATTCTTTCTGTTCTTTTCGTCGTTAATCATATAGCCGCGTTTAGATAATCTGTTTTCTATTGTCCTATCCTTGGGTTACGTTTGCTGTTATTATTTCCAGTTAAATGGAGACCTAAACTCATGTTACCCATCGTCGGCGGCGGACATGCGAAAACGGTATGTAAATACGAATCTCTGTTGATACGTACGCTCGCTTTATTGCTTATACTGTTGTTGTGCAGCCCACACCTTTTTTCCGCCCTTTATTTATCTTCCATACATTGTGCCTCACATTTTTTGTACCTGCAGCATGCGTGCTACCTTGCTTACTTCCTTCTCTAAGTTCAACTCTGCTGCAATCTCCGACCATACCCCCATTGTCACGTCAGACAACATTGAGTTAGTGCTATCCCTACCCTACCCTTTTCCGATGCTCTGTTACCTCTTCCGTTTCGTATAACACAGTGAATTTTGTGTTGCTCCATTTTTTTGGTTTAGGAGTCCATTTCTGCCCCCATTGTGCCGGCTATCGTTGCTCGCGTTAACAGAGCTATTAGGCGTGTTGCTAACGGATGCAGAGCTCTATTGAGTGAAGGTCGGCCTTTTGCTTTGTTGTATTGATCCACCCTACGTTTTTTTTTTCCCTTTTACGCTTTTTCGTATTGACATGTCTGTTCCACCTGTTTCGTTGCCGTGTTTCCCTTTGTTGTGCTCCCCGTTTACTGAAGATGTCATACCGCGCCTTCCTTTCAATCCAAACAACTATTCATTGCCTACAAAATATGTTAAAGCGTTGAAAGGTACGATCCCAGTTACCGTCACTACTAGAAATCTAACTTTTACCCAGTGTGAAATGTAATAGCCTACAAGATGTCGAGAAAAAATAAGGTGGCCGACGGTGCATCTTTTTTCCGACGGTAGAACAAAAACAGATGGCTATTAGAAGATTTACCGATAGGGCTTACCACAAACCGACGGTTGGTGGAAAACTTTCAGTCATAATATAAAATCACTGAGAGGGTACAACAATTACTATGAGTGCAATGCTAACCGTCGGCCATTACAAACAATCACCGAGTGGAAATACATTTAGAGTGTGTGTAAAGATAACACTCGGTTATTACAATGATTTGCCAATGGGGTACAACTTTTAGTGAGGGTACAAATCAAACACTAGGCTATTGCAAAATTCATACGAGGCTGGATGAAGGTGATGTATATATGAAAAATGTAGCTCTCATTGAAATCTATAACTTTGTAGTTGACAACTTTTCCATTTAAAGTCATATATTTGACTAAATAATTGATAATTCATCATGAGAACAAGAGTTAAAAGTACTTATCTTACTTCTAATAAGAAGACAGTTGAGGTGAGTTGGTTAGGAGGGAGAGGTTGTGTTCAGGAGGTTATGAGTTCGAATTCTAGACATCACGTATTTCTAATTTGAAGATAAAAAATGTTCGAATTAAGGGATTGTGGTGCAAACAAGTTGTGAGGTTAGTCCCCTATATTTGAAATTATTTTTACATTTTTTACACAAAAAATCCCATATATAGTTGTGAGAAATTACTGGGGGTTTCTATACCCCGTCAGGAAGAAAAAACCTCTCACTTATGTATTTACCGAGTGTTATGAAAACCCTCGTTAAACTAATAACCGAGGGTACCGTCGGGAATCCCACGAATAGCCGACCATGAGTGGCCAAGGGGAAGTTACCGAAGGTTTACGCTCGGCCATATACATGGCTTACGGTATTTTGCAATGGCCGACATATTTTTGACACTCGGTAAAAGTTGAAAATCTAGTAGTGCGTAGCTAAATCTCTATTTGATATTTCAAATCTATCTTGATTGTGCCTATCGTTTTTTTGATGTTTTGCACGTGCATTTTCTGCAGCTGCCTACGAAGGTCGATCTTATTATGGTGGTTCTGATTATACCTGCGGTGAATGTTCGGCACTATTCTGGTACCAGGAACAGAATCGCACCCAAAGTGCATGCAAGTAGAGACGTGTTGTGTACAACCTTTGTTGCTGTAGAGGAAAAATCTCTTTGCCTCCACACAGGCATTTCCCTTCTCTGCTATAGGACCTCATTTGTTTCGATGGAGGGCCAGCTCTAACAATTTTATGTGCCTGATAAGATAATGTAATTCTCTTTTTGCATTTGCTTCACTCGGTGTCAATATTGACAATAGCTACCGGAGGTGGTCCTTATATTTTTCGGATTAATGGTGTTGTGCATCACCAGATTGGTTCTCTCTTTGCCTACTTCTGGTAGTCGGCCTGAATTTGCACAGCTCTATATCTATGATACTGCAAATGAACTTCACAATCGTCTACGTATTTTTGAAACAGATTGCCTTAATAGAGAGAATAGCCTGATCCTACTATAGTTGAAGAAATTACATCTATGTTGGATCATTGCGACCCTCTTGTTCAGCAATTCAGGTTATCTTGTGACAGACTGTTATCGCCTCATGCTCCTGAGATTTCTATCAAGCTTATAGGTTCGCGGCACACAGGTGGTGATCGTTATAGCCTGCCCACTGCCTCAGAATTGGCTGCATTGGAGTCGGTGATGTTTCTGTTGATACTTCCAAGTTTGATGTTGTTGTTGAAGCATGTTTTGGTCAGTGCAAGCATATCTCTCCAATTCACCCAGCCTTGATGTCTCTACCGTACCCACTACCTTTCCGTTATGGTGATAGAGGATATCATGTTGGTATTAAATTCAGAGAGATTGATGCCGAGCCATCAGGATTTCGTGAAATGGTTTCCATGCTTGAATATTATTGTTACTACTTCCACTATCGTAAAGGCGAGCCGAATCCATTTACTTGTTGTGGTAGGTTATCCGATCAGCTCATGGCTAATGCTTATTCATGTATTGAAGCAAATTGATTGTCCTTCCATTTTTTCAATCAAGATAGGCTCAAATCTGAGAGTTATCAAGGTATATTAGATGCTGTCTCTAAAGGAAATAGCTTAGGGAAAGACCTTGGTATTAAAGTTATGTTGCCATCAAGTTTTATTGGTGGAAAGAAATACATAATTCAGAATTACCATAATTCAATGGCTATCTATCGAACGTACGACTCACCTCAGTTATTTGTTATCTTCACTTGCAATCCTAAATGACCGGAAATAAAAGAGGCTATATATCCATATTGAACCAGGCTAGAGACCACACAATAGACCCGACATGATTACGTGAGTATACCATATGAACTTAGAAGAATTCATGTCTAATATCAAAGATGAGATAGCTTTTGGACATATTCGTGCAGGTGAATTGCATTTCTATTTGTTTTTCCTAATGATCTATTTTTGCCTTCTCATGTGCTTCGTTGTTTTATTTCCTCCTTTTTGTTTTCCAGTGGTCCACACTATTGAATTCTAGAAGAGAGGACTACCTCACGCACACATTCTTTCATGGTTGTCTATTCTGGATAGAGACCCTTCTTCTTTTATTGATACTATGATCTACAGAATTGCCTGATATAAATGACAACCCATTAGGATATGCTTGTGTTGAAGAATTCATGATTCATGGCCCATGTGGTGAGTTTAATCAAAAGTGCCCCTGTATGAAAAATGGCCGCTGCTCAAAAAGATATCCCAAGTCTCTACATTCTGAGACATTAATTGATCATGATGATTATCCCGTCTATCGACATCATGACAATGGCCGATTCGTCATTAAGCAAGGCGTTAAAATTGACAATCGATACATGGTTCCTCACAATCTTCTTCTTTTGAAGAAACATCAAGCACATATAAATGTTAAATGGTGCAATAAGACATGTCTTGTAAAATACCTTTTCAAGTACATTACGAAGGGATATGATTGTGCCACCTTGACTTTATAGACTATTGGTACCACTGATGGTAGGGTATCACAGTCCTACGACAACACCCATATTGAGATAGCTGAAGAGGACCATCCTTTGAGACATAATAGCGAGTCTCCAAAGGAGAATCTTCTGGGACAATGAATGAATCATTAAAGGAGAAAGATAGAGGAATTGATGAGATTGCTCGGTACATTAAGTCAAGATATTTATCTTCGTGTGAAGCAAATTGGAGAATGTTTGGTTTCCAAATACATGCTAGAACACCAACTGTGGAAGATCTAAATTCAAGCAAGAGTATGCTAACAGAATGGTTCATTGTTAATCAAAGATCAATGTATGCTAGAGACCTCATGTATTGTGAGTTCTCAGCAAAATGGACATGGAATCTTGGGAAGAAGATATGGTAGGAGAGAAAAAAGGGATTAAAATTGGTAGGCTTCGTTATATACATCCTGGCATTGGTGAAGCTTTCTACCTAAGAATGCTCTTTATGGTTATCCGAAGCGCAAAGAGTTATGAAGATGTTCGTAGCTATATACAACGGTGTTTTGTACAACACCTACCATCAAGCATGTCAAGCATGTGGATTAGTCGGTGATGATACGGAATGGGTTAGCCTTTTTTATGAAGGGATTGTATGGGAAACACCGTTTGAACTAAGGAATTTATTTATGATGATTCTAGCACATTGTGATGTTGGTAATGTACGTGACTTGTACAATAGATATTGGAGGTATCTGTCCAATGACATCATCTACAAAATACGAAGATCTCTTGGAGATAGATCTTATCTTATCCCTTATGCAAAAATATATACCAAATTATTAAAGGAATTGCATATTATGTTCTTGAATAATGGACTATCTTTATGGTCATATGATCTTCTGACTCCAGTTGATTCATCTAACAGTGATGTCGGTAAAAGATTAGTTGATGAAGACCTGTCTTACTATAGCGATGAACTTTCTATTCAACCTGCTACCATGTGTTCATCACACAACAACAAACAACACTTTGTATACAACAGGATCATGTTTAAAATAACAAACAATGAAAGATGGTTGTGTTTTGTATCTGGACATGGCAGAACAGGAAAAACATTCTTGTGGAATGAAATTATCTCAAAATTAAGGTTCCAAGGCCAAATTGTTGTTGCCGTAGCGTCGTCTGGTGTAGCAGCTCTCCTCTTGCCAGGTGGGCGCACTGCCCATTCGAGATTTCATATACCATTGGATATTTATAATAGATCCATGTGCACTATTCGAAAAGGTACCATTCTTGTAGAACTTATGAATAAAGCCACGTTGATATTGTGGGATGAAGCTCCCATGATCAATAGGTTATGTTTCGAAGCTCTCACTCTACGAGACATACAATCTTTTGATAATCCAATCAATGCAAATGCACCATTTGGCAGAAAACCAATTTTACTAGGTGGTGATTTCAGACAGGTACTACATGTTATAGAAGGTGGCGGGTGGGCTGACATGATAGTTGCTTCTCTTGTTAAATGCCCGTTATGGAAATTCTTAGAAGTTTACCATCTCACAGTTGACATGCAACTTTTAGATCCTGCTCTATCTGTACAAGAAAAAAAGAAATGGATGAATTTACTCATTGGGTACTTGATGTTGGTAAAGGTCATGTCCCAACAAGTAGCCAATCGGGAAGTACAGAGAAAACATGAATACAAATACTAGAAGATCTTCTATTGAAGCCGGAAGAAGCCAAAATCAAAGCAATAACTGATGTTGTATACGACGATTTCCAGCTTAATTACACTAATACTACGTACTTGACTCGACGTGCCATCATGTGTCCCATTAATTCTATAGTCGATGAGGTCAACGATACAATGCTTACCAAAGTGCCTAGGGACACCAAAGAATACCTAAGCTATGACAGAATTGGTAATGCAGAAGAGCAACATGTAGATACAGATCTTTTATATCCACCAGAATTTCTTAATTCGATTATTATGAATAATTTCAGCCAACACAGCTGTCTCTAAAAAAGGTACTCGATGGTTCTCCTAGAAATATTAATCAAGCTCTTGGTCTATGCAATGGTACACCATTGCCGATATGTAGACTTCGGTGATCAAATTTTGAGGTAGAATCATGATGGGAACCCATGTTGGTGAAATGGTGCGCATACCACATATTCACTACGAGAATCCGCTTTAATTTAGTGGCCGGCGAAACTACGAAAGAAAAAAGCGAAAATAGCTATTTTCGTCGGTTTTTAAATATATTTTCGTCGGTTTTTTAACGACGGAAGAAAAACGATGAAAATACTGTTATTTTAAATAAGAACCGAAAAATAAATTTATTTTCGACGGCTTACGTGGCCATCGAAATCTTGCTTTCGATGAACCCGACTTCGCGTTCGGTCTTGGCGTGGCATATGTATTTTAAATCGGCAATTAAAGTATTTTAAATCGGTTTTTCGGGTATTTTCGTCGGTTTTCTGGTTTTCACCAGCGAAATTAAAGTATTTTAAATCGGTTTATCGGGTATTTTAAATCGGTTTTTCGGTTTTTAGCCGGCGAAAGTAAAGTATTTTCGTCGGTTTTTTGGTATTTTAAATCGGTCCAACCGCCAAAAATGCAAAAAAATCGCATGGCGAAAAATTTATTTTCGTCGGCTGGTAAAAAGCCAACGAAAATAGTATTTTAATATAAAAAATAAATTAACATATAAAATCCCAGAAAATTCACAAAAATCCTAGACTTTTCATACGGCATCAAAAGCTCCCAGTCATTGCAATCAAAACAATTAAGACTTTTCCAAGGATATGATCAATGCACAGGTTTAACTGTAATCCATCACAGGGCTAATCATCTGCTAATCTTCCTCCTCTTGCTGCTATCCGGGGAGCTCTCACAACAACAGCTTGCATGTGAGGCAGTAGTTGAATCATCACCTCTGTAGCTCAGGCAGCCAGCATCCAGCACCCCAGTAGGGCTCAGCGGCACAGAGGAGACTCATAAGCTGTATTTTACTTTCATAAGGTAATGTAAATTTTAAATAGATATAAAACCTACAGATATAAATTGACAAATGAAATATTTCCTAAATAAAAAATTTCAAAAGAAAAGTTAAAATACCAGTGACAATGTCAGCAGAAAAAGGCTAAACGTCACAGAAAAATCCACAGTCGGTTACTGTGGTCTGAGTTATCTAATCCCATATGGAATGAGTGAATGACATTAGCTCTAGGCCACAAAAAAAAATACTGTCACAAGTTTTGACCCAATATCATTGTGTGTAGCATCACATCACAACAGCCAGCAGGCCCAACACCAGGTACTCTTAGCTGTGGGGTGACAACACTAGAAATAGTGGTGTCAGGAGTCTTATCTCTAAACTTTCTGCATATATGTTTCTTTTTAAAACTCCTTGCCAATAAGCTAGAAAAGTGTCACAACAATAAATTGTCTCAATCTAACAAATTGTGGGGAAACATGTCCCTTCATACATTATGACACATGGACCTTAGTAGTTAGTAAGATGTCATGCCTATAACAGAACATATACTGTGAAAGGAACAATCTATATACAACTAAATAGAGAAGTTTAGATAAATACCAATTCAATCAAGCTTGCCCCCTCACTTAGGCCTTGGTGACCCAGTTCACTCTTTTTCCTGGCAAAAGGACGTGCATCTGGATCAATATTTGCACGGTCCTCTGTTATTAGACCCTGCAGAAAAGAGAACAAAGATGGTAGTATGAGCAGATTTTCATAAGAAAAAGACAAGAAGACCAAAAGTAAATATAATACAAAAAAAACTAGACTGGGTCAACACATTGTCAATGATTCAACTTAACGGTGGTGAAAAGCATGGACAAAACTCTCACCGCAACATGGATCGAACAACACCGATGCGAGTTGATTTTGATAGAACAACAAAGTAATGTGAGCCCTTTTCTATTTAAATTATTATCCCAATAAATATCGAGAAATCCTGCGAGATGTATGAAAAGATTCTTAGCTATCTGACTCACATGGGCATCAACTATCGAATTGACTCTGGCACTCTCAAAAGCAACCTCATTGTTTCCCAACATCCTTGCCATGGTCCTGCTTGCCGGGTAACATAGGAAAAACCATCAAAACTGAATGTGTTGATAGAATTATAGAAGGAAATGCTAAAGCGATAGTAACATACCTCATTACACGATAGAGGGTCTGAACCATATCGGGTATGACAAGGGAATTCCAAGCAATGCGTAGATATTTGCAAGGAAAAACAGCTTTGAATCTGCAAGCATAAGACAGCCCAACCAGTTCATATCGACATCAAGTAACAATGAACTTGCAGCTAGTTCATGTCGAGCATCAAGTAACAATTGACAAATTTCAGTTCTGCTGTTACAAGTAACAATGAGAAGGTAGCAAAATATGGGAAGGAAAATTTTTGCGAAACTTACATTTGCAAAATATGGGAAGGAAAAACAAACTAAGTTCATCACGGGACTGATTTATTAACCTTGGATCTTTGGTCCTCTGTCCAAAAGGCTTGGCAAGGTTGTATGGTGGCCTTTGGTTGCCACGTAGTATGCCACGTAGTCGGGGCCCCCCTCTGGGACTTCCTACAGAACATAAATAAACAGTTTAGGATTGAGTTTTTTAGTAAATTGTGACAACAAGAATGAAGTTACCTTCTCCCCTTTGTGAGGAGGATCCTTCCTTTCACCAAAATTCATCTATATTTTCAGCAATGATATCATCACATGCAAAGTGTAACGATCATCAATCATATCACAAAATATCCATATCTTACCCATTTCACTATCAACACAATCAAAATAAACGGCGCATACACATAGTATCACAAATACCGGTCCATACAAATACCGGTCCATCAAAATAAACGGCGCATACACATAGTATCACAAATACCGGTCCATACAAATACCGGTCCATCAAAATAAGCAGGCGCATACACATAGTATCAAAATAAGCGGCGCATACACATAGTATCACAAATAAGCAGCGCATACACATAGCATAGTTGTTCATACTCATCCAAGTCGACATTCATACATAAAGGTCACATGGAAGAAAAAAATTCAACTTCTGGAGCATCGTTGTTTCATTGCCGTCTTCACCTCCTGAGTGTATGTCTCGCCTAAGCAGACGGTGTACCGAAGCATTGCCGCCAACCATGCGATTTGCACAGATCCCGCCGTTGGAGGTGTTATCGAACCCTATATGTTAAAGAAAATTATTAAGTGATTCGCAATATATGTACATTTTGTTAAATGGAATTTGTGATTAGGAAAATTAACCATATGTGGGGATAGCGGTGCGAAAAGAGGAGGAGGGGGGAGGAGGTGAAATCTTTGGAAAATTAATTGTTGTCCCCAAATGAGAAGATAGAATTTCACGAAGATCAAATTACAAGAAAAAATAAAGTAAATCTTCATATAATCAATTAAGTTGACGTTTGCATGAATGAAAGATGAAAATGTAGGCAATTCATCAATTCATAGCTAGTTCTAATTAACTTACTTGCAGATTAATCATATATGCTTGTTGTTGTGTCTGCCAATTAATCATATATTCTTGTTGTTGCCTTGCCCACTCTTCCTGTGATCTTCTCATCGCCTCCGCTCGCTCGTTTTCTGCTCTTCTCATCGCTTCTCGCTGCACCCTCAACTCCTCCTCCAGCCTAGCCTCACGAGAGGTACGCGAACAGCTCTGAGATGACTGAGATGACCTGGCCTCACTCCTAGCCTCACTTGAATCAATTACCCCATTCAGCATAGCAAATCTGCCATGTTTCTTTCCACCCCCAGTTGAGTACACAGCTGTAAGGTCAACTTGTTCTTTCCTCCAGTCATATTCTTCCCCATGACGTTCGACCATTATTTCCCCATATCTAGCCTGTCATTAAAGGATTTTTGTGTTAGGCACTAATCAGACAAGTAGCAAGTTCACACATAATTACTAACCAGGTTTTGTGTCGCCACATCACTACAAAGCTGCTCAGGATGTGTAGGATCAGCTCCGTGGTGGCCCCGAACATAAGTCTCAATGTAGCTTGGGGCAACCCCATTTGTAGCCTCCTGCGATTCGATGTTCATTTATGTTAACAAGCACAATATATTTGACAAGCATATAAATAGCTGAAATAAAGATATCAACCATACCATCCGCCGCGCTAGACGAATATGTCCATCAGCGCCATATCGCTGAGTGACCCTCGCTCCCGACCGACGGTTTCCCCTCTTCCTCCTCGACTTGTCCACAAAGGCACTTGCCACTTGCCATAGTGACAACTCCACTATTTGTCGTGGCTGCTTGTGGACGTGTTGCTTCAAATTTTGCTGAACGAAAACGAAATCCATTGACATCATAACGTCCGAAACTCCTTGCTGTTATGCTTCCGTGTGACAGTTGTCTCAAATCTTCATGGACGCTACCATCAGTAATGCACTGCAAGGTTATAGCAGTGTTTAAACTAATACTCAACATAGTTATTAATCAATGAGAAAATTAATTGTTAAGAAAATTACGTATTTTCGAAACCATGTGACAAAATTAGGACCATCACGTAATCCATCACGTCGTAGAGTTTCAAGTTGTTTACTGGTAGGTTGCTGCCTAGATCTCCATTGTTGTTGATCGAACAACCTGTAGTACATTATTTAGGTTTCATACAGTTTGTGCATGAAGAGATTAAAACGAAATTAGGTTAAGTACTTACTCGAAGTAATCATCCATCTCCTCGATGTTGGTGTACATATACAACATTGCAGCATTCCATTCTTCTGTAGATACCTCATGCACCGAACTTCCACCAACAGCCTTACCTTTCCACTGAAATATCTTGAGATTACTAGCTGGTGCATCATCAGAGGTGTGGTATCTTGGTATATGAGTATTGATGTTGTGTTCTTCTGCGAAATATGTGCTCGTATAGTATGATATTTCTTTCAGATAAAATGCTTGCGCGATGCATCCTTCAACTCGTGCTTTGTTACCTGATTGCTCTAATCTTTTTTAAGTTCCGTTCTATAGGATACATCCATCGATACTGCACAGGCCCACCAACCTCTGCTTCATAAGGCAAATGCACCAACAGATGTTGCATTACGTTCATAAAACCTGGTGGGAACACTTTCTCCATCTTACATATCAACACCGGTATTTCCTTACGAAGTTTCCTTAGTGTTGTTTTCTTAATTTCCTTTGCGCACAATTGTGCAGAGAAATAAGAAAGCTCGCTAACATTATCCAAACTTCTTCTTTTAGATATCCACGAAACATTACAGAAGTAGCCTCTCCATAATAATATGGTAGTCATGGCTCTTGAGACCATTTATCTTGCCACTTACGATGTTCACGCGCCCTTTAGGTTTGGCGTAACCATCGGAAATTTAAGATTCTTGAGCCACGCAAGCACCTCCTTTTTTTCGAAGGCTTTAGGCGGTATGGAGCACGTGGCTTACCCATCGTCCGGCTTGATTGGTTTCGACCTCAAGGGTAGGCGGTCACATATGTCAGCCATATCTCTACGAGCTTTCATATTATCTTTTGTTTTGTCCTTGAAGTCAAAAACGGTGCTGATGATACTTTCAGCAACATTCCGTTCTTGATGCATCACGTCGATATTGTGCCATAAGATTAGACATTTAACATAAGGAAGACTCTAGATGGAAGATATGTGAGTCCAATTATGTTCCTCTTTGAACCCTTTGTAACCATTCTCTGTGGCTTCTAACCGATCATGCCAAGCAACAATCTCGATCCGGTCAAGCGCTTGGTGGACCTTTACTAATGGTCGTATCTTTACGAAATGCATTTCGTTGGGTCCTAAATAGGTGATTGGATGGTGTGAAGCGTCGATGACAATCGAAGAAGCAGAATTTACCTCCGTTCTTTAGGCGAAATGCATCGATGTCATCCATGCATATTGGACAACATAACCTACCATGCGTGCTCCATCCGAGAACATGCCATATGCGGGAAAATCATGGATAGACCAAAGGAATGCTGCACGCATGTTGAAATACTCCTTTCTACTATTGTCATATGTCACACCGATCCACAGTTCTTTTAGCTCATCGATCAACGGCTGCATAAACATTTCTAAGTGCTTTCCGGGATGATCGAGCCCTGGTATGATAATAGTCGAGAACACATCTTGATCTTTCATGCACAAAGAGGGTGGAAGATTGTATGGAATTGCAAAAACGGGCCAACATGAATATGTCGCCGCATTTGTGTTGAAAGGGGTGAAACCATCGGTCGCCAATCCAATACGTACATTCCGAGGATCGCTAGCAAAATCTTGGTCATACCGATCCAGTGCCTTCCAAGCCTCACCGTCAGATGGATGGCCCATGTACCCCTCATTTGTACGGATGCCTTCCTTGTGCCACCTCATATGCTTCGCAATCGTCTTAGAGAGGTACAACCGTTGGAGCCGTGCTGTGAGAGGCAGATATCGCAGCTGCTTCAGGGGAACGCTTGTTTTCTGCATAATCCCATCTTTGTTGACTACTTCTGCATATCTAGATTTCTTGCAGCATGGACAACGATCCAACTTCTCGTGCTCCTTCCAGAACAAAATACAATTGTTCACACACACATCAATCTTCTGATATGGCATCCCTAGGCCGGCTAGCAGTTTCTTTGAGTAATAGAAATCTTTCGGCAACTTGTGAGGTTTTGGTAAAATGTCAGATATCAAATCAACTAGATCATTGAAACAGTCCACCGAGAAGTTGTACTTCGACCTTATAGCCATCAATCGTGTCACAGTCGCAAGCTGTGTCACGCTCGTGGACTCATGCAAAGGATCTTCAGAAGCTTTCAGAAGACTAAAGAATCTATCTACCTCTGGTCCGGGCACATCCTCAAACTGCTGAACAAAATCATGCATCATATCATCCAATGCATCAATAGGATCATCAGCTAGCTCACACTCGTTCGGATTGGATGTTTCCCTAGAACGTGGCTCACCATGCTCATACCAGGTTAGATAATCTGGCATGAAACCCCATTTGCAAAGGTGACGCTCCATATCTATTTTGTACTGCCAATTAAAATTCGACACCTCTGACGGGGACACTTCCCCAACCCACCGAAGGAGAGGAAGAAAACAAAATCCACAAAAGCACATGTGTTCACCATCCACTCTCGTGTGTGCATCCGGTGTTTTCCATCTATCGTACATCCATCTTGATTAAATGCGCCATTTTTGATGCTGCTAACACTACATGGATGATGGTGCAATTTTTATAAATATCATTAAAATATCAGAGCATACTAAGGTAAAATCTCCCTGAATAACATAACTGAACTCAATCTTAACAATGATCGAGAGATGTAATGCAAGTTTCTTATAGTTGACAGCAAGAAGGACCAATCTCAAATATTACAAGGAAAATGCAGACAGCAACAAAAATTGGAAATAAATGTGTTGTGGGAAGCGTCAACACTTCCATCAAGTACTCCACAGAAAGTAATCCCTCAGCCAATTTTCACTTGACAAGCCAAAGCTGACCAATCACCAAAAACATAAGACCTGTTCACCCCACCAGCTCCGTACTATCCTGCCTACTAATCTTAGGCCAGTTACAAGACTCAAACTACCATCAGCCAATTTTCCTTTAAGTACAACATCATATGACATGAAAAGGTACGCTTTCAAATGTATTAAAATGTTCATACTTCATATTGTTACATTTTTATCCCAAATTCCTCCATTCTGAACAAGTAAAAAGAACAGAAAAGTAGCTAGCTCAAAAGTCAAAACTCAAGAGATTGAAAATCAAGTGGCTTCAACTCTACCTCAATAAGTTTCAGTCCTGTGCATTCAAATGTAGGTCAGGTCTAAGAACTTATCCAAGGGTGGGTCTATAGATGATCAGTTACTATTAAAAGTGCTAGGGATTAAACCCTCCAATTTTGGGAAGGATTGGATATTAATTATAGAACATTAGAATAAGATACATAAAATCTCCCTACACCAAAAGAAGTTTGTTGAAATCTTAGCTGGCATAGACAGTATATTCATGGTAATGATCGGTTGAAATCTTAGCTGGCATAGACAGTATATTCATGGTAATGATCAGTCACATAAGTATAAGCATGTAGCTCAGCCAGTAAAAGATAAATATACATGTTATGAAAAAGCCTGGGGGATGGATAGCTCATACACTTTTGAGAAAAGTTTGTATATGCCCCTACTGAGTTTCAGTATTTGCCACTAACTGTCTCACAGATGTGGATCTGGACGCACATTGTCAGTCTCATGTGACAACATTTTGGAATTCAGGAGTGGCATGTACAATATGTTCACTATACTTTTGTAATGGCCAGCCTAAGGTAGTCATGTGACAAGAAAGGCCTTGCAATAGAGTGCTGAGTGACAAAATTTACTGCTTGAGCACTCTATTACTGCCTCCTATTCTTGATGGGATCATCGAGGTTAAGCCACATTGCAAACTATTCATTTATTTGTGAAGTTAGAGCATCTAAAGGCCTATAAATAGAACATGATGGGAAAAAAGGGTGAACAGCAATATAAATTAGTTTTGCCAAAAGACTGGAGAGAGAAGCAAAAAAATTGCAAGGGTACAAAAGCTTAATCAATCATTAACCTCGCATAAACTCCTTGACCATCATACATAATTGATCTAATATTTTTTCCTTAAGGACAAAATAAAAACATTCAAAACCAAGAAGGCGCCCATGCACCAAGAACAAGCTCTCATTGTTCAGATTATTAACAAAGGTCTACAAAGAGACTAGAAGTGCCCATCATATCTTTCTATACGGCTCTATTAAGCAGTCCTTCAGCGCAAAGTAGTATATTTTGGTGTGTGTTCTTTCAGTATTTGTTTTATGGAGGTCCCTATGCTGACTGTAAATCTACTCCCATGCTAGGTCACTTCCTTTTGGTCTATACAGGTTAGTCATCAGTGTTTGATGTGCATAAATATAATAAGAAATAGCGGTGAAAATAGGCTAGATATTTCCCGCCCGATTATAAGATGCTGTTATTATTATTATTATTGCACAAAAAATTCACAAGTTCAACAAATATTGCCAAGCATTTGCCGTGATTTATCTTGGATAATTAGAAAATCAAAGCCCTCAAAACCAGTAATATTCATACGGCACAAAAGAATACACAACATAAGAAGTAAAAATACTACTAGATGAAATTGCATATTCATTCGGGACGCAATCAATCGATGAATATCTACAAAGGAGTACAAAAAGAACACGCAGAGTGAAGAACACAGGATGGCGGCGCCAGCGGCGGCGGCGGATGGCGGGCTGGCCGGAGGGCAGCAAGGTGGAGGTGGCGGCGGGCGCATGTGTGGCAAGGCGGGTGGCAAGTCGCTGTGGCGATGAAGCGAAGGGAAGCGTGTGTTGGCGGCGTGGCGAGGCAGCATGTGGAAGCGGCGTGGCGTGAAGCGCGGCGCGGGCGGCGGCGGCGTGGCGCGATGGGGCGTGGGCGGGAAGGTCTGCATGAGTGAGGAGTTTTTTTGGCCGGCCAAGGGTTTTTAGGTTTCGACGTATTTTCGACGGTAAAATATAGCCGACGAAATTATTTACATATTTTCGACGGCTTATTTCATAAGCGAAATTATAATATTATTTCGACGGCTATTATAAAATACCGACGAAATTAACCAGCTTCTCCGAAGGCTTTACCGGATAACGAAATCGCAAAATTATTTTCGACGGCTACAAAATAGCCGACGAAATTATGTAGACATTTTCGACGGCATACTAGGGCCGACGAAATTTTGTAGACATTTGCGACGGCTTTTTTTAGGCCGACGAAATTGTAATTGGCCGACGAATCAACACCGTTTTCCTGTAGTGATTGTTCTTAACAGGACAAGCCTGAAATGGCCGTTTACTTTGCAATGATGCCAATTTCCAGTCAGACTTTGCTATGCAATGCCAATAAACAAATGTCAAGGACAAACGCTGGGTAAAGTGGGGATCTATCTGTGGAATCCTGTTTTTACACATGGACAATTCTATGTTGTCTCCAGGGCTGCATCAAAAAAAGGATTAACAATACTGATAGAAAATGAAGATGGCACAGCTAGCTGGCTCAACAACAAAGAACATAGTTTACAATGAAATCCTTCCCTGTTTCAAGCACTTCCGTTCTTCCTTACAATACTGTAACTTATCTACCTTGGTGCTAGATTTCCCTCACATCAATCTAACCTGTGACAATGGATAGTATACCTATTTCAGTTTACACTTCTGCTTATCATTTACATCCTATAGTTGGTTTTTCCGTACATAATTTCTTTTGCGATATGTCTGTCTTCGGATTCCTATTTTTGGGTTTCCTGCAAAATGATTAAAACAACTATCAGAGAATTCGCATGTAACATGTGGCAGGGTAATCACAACACATCGTAATTTCCTTTTCCAAATTATTTCTACCTGAAAGTATTCTTAACAGAATACACAGAATGTTACTGCGATGTTCACAACAGGCACTATTGAAAAGTCATCTTTTATGACTAAATAAAGAAAAAACAAGTTGTCAGTAATGCTAGACCTCTATCCCATTTTGAGCTTCAATAGCTTTTTAATCTTCAATTCCTACATCTAACATAAAAGCACCCTGTAGTATTTGGAAAGGAAACTGTAACTGTTGGATTCATTTGCCGATAAATGTAAAACTATGTTATTCGAATACACGAATCCAGTTATGCAACACTCTTGCTCCTGAACTCCTAAGTGCATCCAAAGAATACTATTGGCTCTCTCTTTCTATTTATGTTTGCATTTTATCAGTAGCACTCATGTTGATGCTTTCTGATTCCGAAAAAAAGAATACAATCAGTTAACCAGGTTATGCTTTTTCTTTCAAATGCATTTAAGTTATCTGATGTGTTATTCTTATTCGTGCTGAATTCACTTTGTAGCTACCATAGGTATGGTATCTCAGACTTAATATACATATTTTCTTCCATATGCCTGAGATCACTGTTTAATGTTTGCTTAATCATAAGAGTTTATTGCCTTTGTAGCGTATATACAAGATTACAAGCTGTTTTCTACATATGAAATGATGTTAGACCTTTATCTCATTACGAGCTTCAATAGCTTTTAATTTTCGGTTCCTACATATATCTGACGTAAAAGCACCCTACAATATTTGGAAAAAGAGCTGTAACTGTATAATCCATCTTCAAGTAAATAGCAAAACTATACTATCCGAATACACAAGGGCAGTTATGCAAAACTACTGTTCTTCAGCTCCAGAGTGCATCCAAAGAATACTACTGGTTCTTTCTCTTTCTATTTCTGTTTGCATCTTATCAACAGCACCCATGCTGGTGCCTTCTAATTCCCCCCAAAAAAATACAATCTATTAACCAGGTTATCCTTTCCCTTCCAATTGCATTTAGGTGACCTGCTGTTTTATTATTATCCGTGTCCACTTTGCTCTCTAGCTACCATAGGTATAATACATCACAGTTAGGTAGTATATATACACTCTTCCATGTGCACAAGGAGATTTCGAGAACGAATTTGATGTACAAATAAGCACTCGAGTACGTATTAAAGAATATTAATATGCCGTAACAGTTTTTCATCCCAATAATAATTGTTTTCTTTTCAAATTTCATCGCAGGTTCTCTGACGAACGGAAGGAAACAACTTATGTGGCTATTATGTGTGCCACTATATGCAAAGTATTATCCACGGCGATGTGCCGACAACCAACGCCGAGGTAGTGTGAACATGTCAATTTCTTAGTACTTAATTACACTTTAATTACATGTCCAGAGATTTATTTACTTCCCACTTTGTCAGCCCAACATCGATGAGCAAGGCGTGATCCCGCTTGCACAGGTTCTGACAATCCAAGAACAACTCATCGGCTTTATTGTCGATTTAGATTGTATCCACCAAAGGCGAGTTCCACGCAAATGGTTGGAGACCTTGTCTGAAATAAGGACGGGTGAACCGACATCAACGTCGACCAAGGGCACAAAGAGCGACATACGCAATAAATGAGCTCAAGATTCACCCTTTTATTCTTTGAAACTTGTAAAAGTGGCTTATTATTTCATGTGTTCATCAACTTGTTCATTTTTAGTCTATTAAGTTAGTATATTTACGTAAATGAACACGTAATTATCTGAATGAGTGCGCACGAATAATATATATTTAATTATTGTGTCAAAAAACTCCTGTAGTTCTATTTATTTTAATTGTCAAAATCTATATCAAAACCCCTCTGAAAACATATTCTATATTGAATATAATCAAAAGCGCCGTCTTTGTCGGCCTCTTCTAGCGGTTGGTAACTACAACCGCTTGTGGAGAGCCTTCCCAAGCGGTTCGTAATACCAACCGCTTTTGGAGAGAGTCTCTCACAAGCGGTTGATAACACCAACCGCCAGAAAGTGTCCAACCGAAGCGGTTGAGGAACGCTTGTGATACCCGACGGTATCACTGATCATTGCTTACAAGCGGTTCTAAAACCGCTTCTGAAAGCGGTTTCGAACCGCTTGTGCATACCTGATCCACTGTAGTGGTGGGTTCAATCACTGTTACAAGATTGCTTAGTCATAAGAATTCGTTGCCTGTTTTCTACACATAAAACGCCCAATGAATAACGCCACCTCTCCCACTCTAAATCATGACATTCATAACGATTTTCCGTACTTGACAGATTACTTCTTAAGTTGCCAGAAGACAAAACAAGTTTTTTCCACGGAATATTTTCCTCTGTCTTTTACTTTACAAATCTAGACAAGATGTACACACTGGTTCAGGTAGAACACATATTACCACATACACCATGAATGCTACATAAAGAATTCTGAAAACCTGAACAATAACGTAAATCGAAAGTTGTATTAATGAAACAACCTTACCCTCTGTAATAACTAAACATATGTTATGCCTTAAAGCATCCTACGTTTTTTTATGACATGTTAGACGCCTCAGGCAAGTCCTTTATTTCATCGTATATAGAACTTATTAGAGTGTTCCACTATTGACTCACACAAGCTTATCGAGTCCAGTTTTTCCAGATCGCCCTGACAACATCTTACGTCTTGATCTTGTGTTACTTGATGAACAGGTACAAGAACCTAGTGTATTTCCTTTATTCTTTCATATGTCATCTTGCTGCGATAGAAACTAAGGGGGTGTTTGGGACAGCTCCAGCTCAACCAAAATCTGTGGAGTTGGTAGAGCAGGGTATTTCTAGCTCCAGAAATTTGTGGAGCTGGAGCTGTAGGTACACTAAGAGTGTTTAGGTAGATCATCTTATTTACATTTTAGACTAAAAATATAAACTTAATTCATTTTATTTTAGCCTATAAGTTTCAACTCTGAGCTGGAGCTAGAATCTGGAGCTCTCCCAAACAGGGCCTAATATAAGCTACTTTACAACAATAGGGTACTATGACAGAAGCACAGATTCCAGAACGGCATATATATCAACGCTTCGTCCAGAACTAGGAAGATTCCGTATACTACATACTACTTCGAAGTTGCTAACGCTCGATAGAGCTACCGCCCTGTCGACAACGCTGTCATGGTTAATTCACTGCATATACCGAGATCAAAGAGGTAGTTCTTGTCCCAGACACATTTCTCATGTATGCATGCAACATTGTTTCTTTTCAGGTCTTGAGAGATAGAATGGGAGAAAAAAATGCTATATCTGGTATTTTTTCTTCAGTATACGTGTTTTCCTTTAATCCATACGATTGTCTGTACAACAATGAAATATATCGTATCTATATATGTTCTACCATTCCAAAATATCCTTACGCAGATACCATCGGCCTTGCTACCACTGTATCGCATCTAAAAACGGTCAAAGTTAAAGGCACTCCAAAACCAATCAGGAATACACAAATAACAGATGGAAGGTACATTATCTCTATCATCTACTCCCCGTAACTATGGCCCTATTTGTTTCGGCTTAGGCTTTTTGGCTTTTAGTTTAAAGCCAGCTTTTTGGCTTAATGAGCTTTTAAGCCATTTGCTTTTAAACCAAGGCACGTTGTTTGGCACTTTTGGCTTTTTTATGGGTTGGATAGTGTAGCTTATTATTGAAAAGTCTGAAATACTCTTTAAGATTGTGAGGGAGAGGGAGATGGAGACACCCTTGAACTGGTAGTGCTTTGATCGTACGTACCTGCAGTGCACATTGGAGTTTCATGTAGCGCAACGTTGATTGAAGAGGTGTCCAGGAAAACCGCCGTTTGCAGATTACTGCAATTTGAAAGCAAATGTTAAAGGAGCACATTGCGAAGAGATTCAAACTGGACTAGTCTGAATCATAATTACTAGAAATACAGTGCATCCGATTTACGGTAAAGGATTCGAGTTCATCACTTTTTCTAACTGTGAACACAGAATTTACCGGTTTGAGTCAACGAATCTAGTTCTAGATCCACAGAATTTACGGCGAATCCGGTAACGGTCTGAACTCTTGAGGCCAAGCAAAACATAATCCACGTATTTAACAGTTCTCTCTCATGCGTGCTAATGTTTCCATTGTTGATTGTCCTAAAGTCAGCCAGTGGCACCACGTCAAGTTTTATACAGAAAATGAATACCACACACAGCCTTGACACCCCCAGCAAACAACGCCTGAATCTGTCCCACTCCTGGTTGTTTTTACATGGTTCGTTGAACGCAGATGCCTAAGCTAAAGCTAACACGAGACTCGTCAAGCAAAGCCTCCACAAAAATTATGGCCCCTACTGTTACTATCACCACGGCCACCTCATTATAGTACATATATGTTGCATTTCGATCGAATAGCTCAAACTGTGTGTAGCTGCAAAAGAATGCCATGAAAGCTGACTAAAGTTACAAGGACGTCATGTTGGTGCTGCTGGCAAAATTAACTCACAACTGTCCCTGCTTCAGGCCTGCAACTGTCATGACTCAGGAGTGCTTCCTCAGTAAATACAACAACAGCTGAGCAAGGCCACTTCCAGCCCGCGGCAGTCAATGAGTGCTCCCATTTGTGTAGAAACCATCTGGCTGTGAGCCTCCATCTCAGCAAGCATCACGGACTTCGCCTGCTGATACCTACTAGCCAGTGCCACGCGCTACGCCGCGTCGTACGAAATTTCGTAGCATGCATTACGTGTTATACGAAATTTGAGAAATCCGGTAGCGATGCTGTTTCACGCGAAATTTTGTTCGACGGATATTTCTATACAAAAATTGGGTAATCTCGGTTTTCTTGTTTTTTTTAAAAACGGTCTGTCAAAAGCCGTTGGTGAATCTGTTTTTTAAAGGAAAACGCAGAGGAATTTAAACGTATTCTTGGTTTTTCTTTTGCATAATTCCCGCATAATTTTGATTTTCTATTTTTTTTAAAAAAAATAGGTTGTTAGAAACTATCGGCGAATCTTTGGATTGTTAGAGTTGTCGGTGAATTGGTGTTATTTTAGAGAAAAACGTAGAGAAACCTAAATATATTTTCATTTTTTTTGCGTAATTCCAGTTTATTGTGTTTTTTTAAAAAAATAAGTCGCTAGAACCCATGGGCAAATCTATGGACTATTATAAACGGTCCGCAAATCTGCGGTTCCTATTTTTGGGAGAAAACAAACGTATTTTCGTTTTTTTGCGTAATTCCGATCTTCCTGCTTTCTTAAAAAAAAGGGTCGCTAGGACCCGTCAGCGAATCTATGAACAACTTTAAATCGTCGGTGAATCAGTGTTTTTTGTTTTTGGGTGAAAACCGCTGAGGGATATAAATGTAATTTTGTTTGTATTTTTATTTTTTGCGTTAGGACCCGTTGGCAAACATATGGGCTGCTATAGAACTTCGACGAATCTGCGTTTTTTTAGAATACCGTGTTTAGCCAGAATAGCGCGCTACGCTGCGACGCACATGACGATACAACATGAAAATTTTGAGAAATTTGGTCGTATTTTTTTTAAAAAAATGAGTCGATAGGACCCGTCAGCGAATCCATAGGCTGTTATAAACCTTCGATGAATCTGTGTTTTTTTAGAAAACCGTGGCTAGGACCCATCGGCGAATCTATGGACTACTATAAACCTTCGACGAATCTGTGTTTTTTCTAGAAAACTGTGGCTATTTTTTACGGATTTCGGCAAATTTGGTCGTATTTTCGGTTTTCATATTTGTTTTAAAAAAATAGGTCGCTAGCTAGGACCCGGCGACGAATCTATGGGCTGCTATAAACCTTCGATGAATTTACGTTTTTTTAGAAAACCGCGGTTACGACTCGTCGGCGAATCCATGAACTACCATAAACCTTCGGTGAACTTGTGTTTTTTCTAGAAAACTATGGTTGTTTTTTTACGTATTTCGGTAAATTTGGTCGTATTTTCGGTTTTCATATTTGTTTTAAAAAAATAGGTCGTTAGGACCCATCGGCGAATCTATGTGCTGCTATAAACCTTCAACGAATCTACGTTTTTTTTAGAAAACGGCGGTTACGACCCATCGGCGAATCCATGGGTTGCTATAAATTTGCGACGAATCTGTGTTTTTTACTGTAGATGGAAAAAAGTAATCTATTTTTTCAGGATCCGTTTCGCTAAAAAACAATCGGAAGCGAATCCATGGGTTGCTATAAACCTTCGATGAATCTGATTTTTTTTAACTGTAAAGGGACATAAAGTACCTTTTTTTCGGGGTCCGATTCGCTAAAAAGCACCAGGAGGACCTAAATGTAAACCGCGAGGGACCTAAACATAATTTTGATATTTTTTCGGGTCTATTTTATTAAAAAACCGTCGAAAGGACCTTGACTTAACTTATACCAGGGGGCACCCCACAGCAAGGTATACATCTATTTCAAGATTGTCTCTCTCTCAATCATACGGACATAGTGGCAAGATCGGTAGCGACGCAGAGTACTGGAGGGGGTATTACCAAAGTCTCCATCCCTCACAGATGAGATTATCACTAAATATTGGCTGGAACACCAAATGGGTCATCTTGGGCCTAGCTCTGGCCCAAGGCTTCATTGGGCCCCGATCAAGCCCACTAGGGGCGGTCCGACCTTGATGAGGACATCACCAACATGGATACGACCAGCGTGACCGCTGCCCCTCCTTCCTCTCCGGCTTCTCCAATGACTACCGACGCTGCTCCATCTTCGTCATAAATGATCGACCTTTGCAAGCAACCGTGCCGAGAGGCCTTAATCCAAAAGCTCATCTATTCAAGCCCACATCAATAGACAAGCGCCTCAAGCACACACCCCGAGAACAGCCCACGCGTCAAGGAAGGCCCATATGGAAGCCCAAGATGCCAAAAAGCCCGGTTCGGCCATCCAACAGCATGCCAACTTCAAACGGGCATAACTTGGGCTCCCGGACTCCGTTTTCAGCGTGCGACCACCCGTTTGAAAGCTTAGGAGATAAGCTTTCCAATGGATCCAGCCCCACTTCCAAATTCACTCCAGATCGACGGGAAAATGTGAAACAATATCACGGGCCAGAAATTCAGGGTGCTGCATCACCTCACTTTTGGGCCTATGGCCCATGTATCTTAGGGTTTTGGTGGCCACCACTGTTTTGGCTGCCCTACTCCTCCTGGCCGCCGCTATATATGTGGCCGCCACCATTCTTTTACGCTTAGGTTTTGTTGTGTTTTGGTAGACCCCTTGTGTGTCCCTCCTCGTGTTCAAGGCGTGTGTCGACTAGACCACCCGTGATTTGAGAAACGAACCTCACCTTTGTATCTTTGAGATTATTGGATTGGAATTGCTCTCACCTTGTTCTTGCTTGTTCTCGGTTGCAGCAGGTACAAGGATCGATCGGGTCTTTGATTCGGTTGATCGCCTCGTGTGGTGACGTTGCGATTGCTTGGTTGCTGATCTCGTGGTTAGTAGCCGAACCATCTACTTCGTGCGCTATCAAACCGACGTATCGTTCTCATCAGAAGATCGGGCCAACCTAGCGCACATTAAGTGGTACCAGAGCGACGGTTGCCTGGTGAGAACACCCTTATCTTTTGTTTAGTTCATCTTGTTCGTCCTAGAGTCCAGAAAAACAGCCAAAAAAATATGTTCGTTGTGTGATCAATCTAATCCGAGCCCATTTTTAGCCTTTACTATTACTACCTAGTTTAATTCTTGTTGAATTTACGTTGCATCGTCATGTCGTTGCTGGTCTTAGTGTTTTGATCCTTAGAGTTTCGAGTTCTTGTCATGTTCTTGTCACCGAGTTGAACTCCATCGCGTCGTCGCGTCCAATTCGGATCCTCCTCTGTCCAGTTCAGTATTTTGGTCATAACTCCCTCATACAAACTCGGATTTTGCTGTTCTTATACTTTCCTGAAAGCTTGAGGAATTATCTACAACTTTGTCCATTGTGAAACTTTTCAAAAATACCGTCTTCTTCCCCAAAATCCCGTCGGATTGGAATCTGTCTTCATCCTTGATTTTCTGAGCAGTCTGTATTTCGGGGTCAATATCTCTAGCTTTCCTTATCCAAAATAGACGTTCCATATATGCAAATTGATCAGCTCGAAAAGATCTACAACTTTCCAGTTATACGTTTTTGCATTGGAAGCAAATAAAAACCCAAAAACAGCGTTTGAAGTTTCAGCATAGTAGATCTGTTTTGCAGCAGGAAAATTTTTGAGTTGTAATTCATCATATGTGCCACTTTGATATAAAGGAAGAAAAAAAAATAAGAAAAGGCAAGTGCATATAAAAGAGCCATTAATAAAAGGAGGAAAAAAGCCCTAGCTATTTGCTTGTGTGTCTTGTGGTCATTCCAGTTGCTGTTTACGTGACATCATTGGTGTCGGGCTCGTGTCTCTAGTGCGGTCTAGCCTAGGACCAGCATAGTACCGTCACTGAACGTTCTTTCAACTTGTTTTCGCTAGTGTGGTTCTAGTATATCCTTTGCTACATATTATACCTATCCAAGCTCCACCTACTATTAACCACAGGAGAAGCACCTTGCAATCGCTTTGTCACCCCGAGTGATTACCATCATCCTCGATTGAACCTTGAAAAGCTGCAGGTAAGAACCGTAAGAACTTGGTGTGAGCTTGCGCGTGAGATCCTCCACATCCACATATTAGTAGATAGGAATATACATTTTTGCGTGTATTTTTCTTGTCTACCACTAATAATGGCAGTCCACGAAAGAACGATGATCTATACTTCGAGGATGATCCAAGCATTCCGCCAGAACAAAAAGAAACATATGCGGAAACTTAATCATGAGTTTGAGAAAAGAGAAGAAATTGAAAGAAAAAAAGCACAGTGAGTTCATGGAGAAATGGCGAAATGGAGAATTAAAAATGAAAAGGTCGAGCATGGGACTATCCTTGACCAAGAATGAGAAGGAACTATTGAAGAAAGAAGTCAAGCCTACACAATCTAAGAAGAAGGATAGTAAGTGTATTTCAATATGTAACGATAAGAATGTGCTTACTATTCCTGCGACTAACCACAGAGGCAAGAATGATCAAGATGGTGTGCACCGAGTCTGCAATGATGGACAACTACATGAGCCTCATGTCTCATCGCCTACTTAGTGCACCAGTGGAACATGCCAATGAAACTCAACGCAACAACTTATTCCAAACTAAGTTTGTTGTGCAAGAACTTGTGCATACATGTCATCATTGATGGAGGAAAGCTGTAGCAACCTTGCAAGTCTACACATGGTCGAGAAACTTGGCTTGACCACGACTCACTTGACAACCTTACTCAATGGAATGGTTCAACTCAATTGGTAAGGTTAGTGTAACACAACTATGCAAGTTCACTGCTCCATTGGTTCATACCATGATCATGTTTGTTGTGATGTCATACCTATGGAATCATGTTCACTTTTATTAGGTAGACCTTGGTTATATGATGTTGATGCTATTCACTATGGTAGAACCAATCAATATACTTTCAAGTTTAATGGAAAGAAATTGGTTTTGAATCCAATGACTCCTGCTGAGCTAGCCAAAATTAATGCAAAAAGAACTAATGGTAAAGAACATGAGGATGACAAACTTGTTAGTGGTGTACAACAATCTAAATCAATGTTCAAGAAAGAAATTCTTTTAAATAAGATTGTTTCCTCACATGATATTGCTTTGCAGACATCTGTTTCCTTGCCTCCTGTTGCCACTAACCTTTTGCAGGATCATAGGAAGGAGTCGAGGACGACTCCAATTCAAGAAGGGGAGGATGATGAGGACATCACCAACATGGATACGACCAGCGTGACCGCTGCACCTCCTTCCTCTCCGGCTTCTCCAATGACTACCGACACTGCTCCATCTTCGTCACAAATGATCGACGCTGCGGCAACTTCGTCGCCGAGAGGCCTTAATCCAAAAGCTCAGCTATTCAAGCCCACATCAACAGACAAGAGCCTCAAGCACACACCCCGAGAACAGCCCACGCGTCAAGGAAGGCCCATATGGAAGCCCAAGATGCCAAAAAGCCCGGTTCGGCCATCCAGCAGCATGCCAACTTCAAACGGGCATAACTTGGGCTCCCGGACTCCGTTTTCAGCGTGCGACCACCCGTTTTAAAGCTTAGGAGATAAGCTTTCCAGTGGATCCAGACCCACTTCCAAATTCACTTCAGAACGACGGGAAAATGTGAAACAATGTCACGGGCCAGAAATTCAGGGTGCTGCATCACCTCACTTTTGGGCCTATGGCCCATGTATCTTAGGGTTTTGGTGGCCACCACTATTTTGGCTGCCCTACTCCTCCTGGCCGCCGCTATATATGTGGCGCCACTTGTTTTTTACGCTTAGGTTTTGTTGTGTTTTGGTAGACCCTTGTCGTCCCTCTCGTGTTCAAGGCGTGTGTCACCCCAGACCCGTGACGAAAAAGAACCTCACCTTTGTATCTTTGAGATTATTGGATTGAATTGCTCACCTTGTTCTTGCTTGTTCTCGGTTGCGCGGTACAAGGATCGTCGAGTCTTTGATTCGGTTGATCTCCTCGTGTGGTGACGTTATGATTGCTTGGTTGCTGATCTCGTGGTTAGTAGCCGAACCATCTACTTCGTGCGCTATCAAACCAACGTATCGTTCTCATCAGAAGATCGGGCCAACCTAGCGCGCATCAGACCTGGCCACGGGTCGGGCGCCCCCGTAGGCTCCGACCTGGCCTCAGGTTGGATCCCAACGAGCTCTAACTCAGCGACCTCCACGACATCGCTGGTCGATCACAAGCTGGTCACCTGCCCCATGGATACGACGGCCACGCTGGGGCAGGTGGCTCCTTCCCAAGGTAGCCAGGAGGGTTGCCAAAGTCAAGCGCCCGTCCCTTCACTCCGTCCTGCGCAGTGGAGAGACGCACTCCGTCCCAAGATGGTACTAGAGCGCAGCATAGACGACGTCAGCACCTGACAAGCGCTTAGAGGGCAGGTGCGCACCTTCCCGACGGAATGCCATCCGTTGTGTCTGCCAACCCGGCATGGGATAAACAGGGACCCGTCAGTCATCAAGACCGCAGACCGAGACTCCTGGGCGTAGCTTACCCCTAATTTTTCTTTCCACACTCCCGTGTGACCTGCCCCCTCCGCCTATATAAAGGGAGGCAGGGCCCTCTGGGAAGGGCATGTGAGACCCCGTTCGGATGAACAGGAACCTCCATGTGATTACTGTGCTATTCCCTGGATCAGTAGCTAGCACTCACATGTTTACAACAATTGGAAATCACAACCATACAATTTAATAATTAAGCGGAAGCGATAATACAATTAATATTACAACTCGAGAGAAATAAAGAGTGACAAGAAGCAAGCCTTGTGGTTTACCCATCCAATCCATGAACAGCCCGACCAGCATAAACTTCAGATAGAGAATCGACGAAGAAAATCCGCAACTTACGATGGACAACTTCGGCTGCGCTAACTCAACCACCTACATATAATTAGGCAAGGGTGAGTATTTTACATACTCAAGCAAGACTTGAGCAAAACCTACAATACATGAGTGCCATTTCAAAGGAAAGGCTACTACGCTTAATTTGCATAAGCGAATTTGAATTTGTAAACCAAGTTATTTACAAGCGGAATTTAAAAGAGCAAGTTTAATTGATAGCAAATAAGTAAAGCATAAATAACACTCACCGTCCACGACGTGAGCGACGAATCAAACCTTGCCATCGCATGGCATATATCGATTCTTTGTCCACACAGGAACTGTGGTGATTCAATACTTGCCCACAGGTATAGCATTGGGTCATCGTAGGGTAAGCTAACTTGTAAAATAAACCCTTTTGAAAACAATAAAACATTTAACTCGCGCAGAGTTCACCAAGACACCCATGACCGCGGGTACGGCTAATTAATTAGATTTAAACTCTGCAGAGGTGTACAACTGTACCCACAAGGAATGATCAACTCACCACGTCGGTAGTGGATCGCCATACAAGAGTATGCGAATGAGCGATCATACATAGTCATTAAATTCCTAGACAAGGCTTTACCTCACCGGGACGTTAACCCCATACGAAAGCAGAGACACTCACCCAAGCCGTGGATCCACATTTATCACACCCAACACCACGCCTCTGCCCATGCCAAGGCGTACCGTTACACGCCAAACGATTACCCATCTGAGCGCATGGAAGCCCTCACAAGCAATCCGTGCCGGAATGCCTCCGCTAGCTCCGCCTACCAATGAGCAAAGCCATGTCTAAACAATTTAATAAGCTAAGGCTACCCCATTCTCACCCTTGTGGTTTGTACGGATTTTCTTGGATCAAGCTACACGATGTTCGGTCCTTAGTTGTGACACGGCGACACTTCACCCTACACTACGTGCTATTCCTTTTCGCTGACAAATTGGCTATTGCCAATAATCGCCGCATCAAAGCATAGTTTCATTTTGGGTTTTAATCAAAATTACCCACCACCAATGCCATTTCCAAGGTTTTCAGAAACAATGTTGCTTTAATCATGTACATTCTTGACTCTAAAGCATGGCTAGGCATGAATAATATGAACGCATATTCCCATGATGACATTAAGTAATGCCTAACCTTAGTCTATGGTTATCAATGTTCACAAGTTCATAATCATCAAAGGGATTCACGAGACAACAGTATAACTACCAAATCCGTAAGATAGCAATTTACATAAAGTAGCACATGCATAAAACAATTTGATGCACAAAAGGAATATAAAATCTTGGGATCAATATGGTCAAGGATGCTTGCCTTGCTTAATTATTGCTTCTGACGAAGGCGAGGATCACGGTGATGAAGGCGATGCGGGATTAGGCGTCAAGTTC
This sequence comes from Guadua angustifolia, assembly GCA_036346375.1. Taxonomy (NCBI): domain Eukaryota; kingdom Viridiplantae; phylum Streptophyta; class Magnoliopsida; order Poales; family Poaceae; genus Guadua; species Guadua angustifolia. The sequence goes on from JAYEVE010000590.1 coordinate 130,093, forward strand.
TACGTCGATCAGCGGAAAATAACAAAACAATAACCTTCAATAAGGCAAAAGGAAAGCGAGATAGAAAGAACCAATAAAACTCTTTACAAGCTTGAGGATTGCTCTTTTATGAATTTATTAATCTTATTTTCACGAATTCAAGGCGCAAAGATTGTTTGGATTAATTGAATTAATCATTAGTTACAAAGTTCATTGATTTTACTATCGCAATACGATTTGAGTAACTTTGTTACTTATGGGTTTTTACTCTATTAGGATTCAGATTGAAGCAAGATGAAATAAGGATATTTTCTTAGATTACGGTAGATTATATCTTAGTGATCATTTCTAAGCTATTCTTTACTAAATTCATATTTAGATGAGCGCTGCGAGTTAATGAAAAAGCTTAAATGATCACATTAGGCTATAAATGATTAGTTCTTTATCTTTAATTGATTTCACGTAGAATTAGTTTTACGCAAGTTAAATCTATTGATTAGGGCTATTGGACTAATTTACATGATATTTAAGAAGGTTACGGTGATAAAAATAACTTAACTTCTGATTCCTTCATTATTACCAAAAGTTTATTCATTAGCATTGCGGTCTAAAGTAATGTGGTTACTTAGGGTTATTCAGCTGTTAAGATTAATATGCAAAACATGATGGAGCATGGTTATTTCTTCATAATGAGGTGATTTATACTTTGTATAACCATCCTAGGCTGATTCCATAAATTTTAGGCTTTGACTGATACATTGTATTCATTGCTTAAAATGCTAATATGATACTAAGGCTTGTATTACAGGAAATCGAATTGAAAATGTGTAGCTAACAATTATCACTTAAGGTTATTTAACCTACGGGATGAATATCACTGAACCTTAGCAAAATGAGATTATATTTTCCTAGCAGGGTAGTACATACTTTGGAGAGTGCTACAGGGTCAATTTCATAAGTTTTACGATTTAGATGAGATATTATATTCATTCTTGAAAAGGCTCAAGTGGCCTTTGTAAAGTTAACGATAATCGAATCGGCGAGAGAAAGTGAAACAAAAGGATAACACTTAAGGGTTTTGAACTAGTAATCATAATATGCAAATCTTAATGAAATATGATTCTTTTTATAGAATATGATAATATAAACTTTGTACAATGCTACTAGACTAGTTTTACTGATTTGATTGTTTAAGCGAGTTATTTTATCTCTTGCTAAAGTAGTCTAAATGATCTGTCTGAAGAATCCCTAAATCGGCCAACTTTATATTGTGATTGCAACTACAATATACATGATCTTTGATTCATTTTTCAGGTATTAGCGAGGGAGTAACCCATGGAGTGTTTTAAAGCTGGTTCCACATTAACTGGTGTTGGCACTAATAGTTTATCATATCAATGAAAGAATAAAGTCTTTTATAAACTTAATTAGTTACTTTTGTTAATCACTGAATTCTTATATTTAAAAATATGTTAAGATTGGCTCTACTTATTCATGTACATCTTTGCTAATATTCTTTCCATGAAACACTTCTAAATTATGATTTTGTTCATATACATAAGTATGTGTATATATATACAAAGACTAGTATGAAGCATTGAAATTGAGCATATGTTTAATTATTTAGAAATCCTAAAAGTTGTGCTTAATTATCCATTTTCAGCACACATTAAAATCAGAATATCATATTCTTAACAATTATTAAAATCAATAATATTCTTTAAGCATTTCAATTTATCAATTCTTATTTCTTTTTAGCGAATTAAAGCATGAATTTATTTGATGATGGAGACTAACTTAAAACATAAATATTTTTATATATTTGAACTCATTTCAGAACAAGGATTTCAAAAATATTTAATTTCATTTATTTTGATTAAGTCTAATTTAATCTTTTTCTTAGCACATAAATGCTCATAATAGTGAGTTCACATTCTTTTAAATTTAAGTAGTTGTTCTGCAATATAAAAATTCAATATTTTGTATATTTGAATTCATTCTGATATTAACATCATATAAAAATTTATATTATTATTTATTATCTTATTATTCACAGATTTGATGTAAAGATCATATTAAGGACATAAACAAATTTAATTTAAATAATTCTTTCTGAAATTCTAAAATTCAATATTCTTGTATATTTAGAATCTTACTGACTTTATATGAATATACAAATTTATTCCATTAAATGTTGATTAGAATTGCAAAAGATATACAAGATGGAAATCTATTGAATTGAAAAATCAAAATACGCTTTACCTAAATAGAAAGCGTCTTTTGGATTTTAGTCTTCTTCCTCCGATGCTCGACTACTTGGCCCCATTGTGCAGAGACAAAGAAACAGAGGCAACTAGGGCATTGGTAGGCGAGGAGCTTGGCGGATCTCCCATGACGGCGGCGGCATGGAGAGCATCGGCCGCGGCAAGGAGCATCGGGGAGGTGTTAATTGGCGGATGGGTTACTGTGAGGCGGTCGCGCTTCGAGCTGCGGCTTGGCCATGGCGGCTTGAGGGAGGGGATGAACTAGCTTGAAAGGACTCGAAAGGGTAGCTAATCAAGCATCACAAGGTACCAGAGAGTCCATTTTTGCGGTCACTTCCACGGAAGAGTCACCGGAATAGGCTGCCACCGTTGGCCGGTTTTGGAGAAGAAGATGCGCACGGCTGCAGCCCAATTCCACATGAAGAACTGGGAATATTGTTGAGGGCTTCTGATTCTCAGAGCTTGAAGATGCTAAAGCCTGAAGGAATTGGAGAATGGCTCTTCGCACCACAGGAATTGAAATTGGTGTTTGAGCTTCAGGGTATTTGGCAATGGCGGAAAGGGAAGAAGGCTGGGCGTCTCGGCTGTAGAGAAAAAAAGGGAAGAAGTGAGGAGATAAGAGCACTACCTCTGCTGATCAGCGAGGTGCAAACATTGGTGAGGACTAAGTAGATGGCCGGTTTGGTTGGTGAGTCTCGGTTGAGCTTTCCCGAATCGACAAGGAAAAGGACGGCCAAGATATGGCGCGAAATGGTGAGGGCGAGCGTGTCGATGATCGTCTTGAGGATGACGCCTGTGATGAGACGATCAATTGAAGTGGCGATTCATTGAGCGAGCTCTCGGTCAAGCTGCTTGTTGTCTCGCTCGGGACTTCCTCTGCTTTCGATGCATAAGCACAGGGAAGGAGGCAGAAAGGCGACAAGTGGGCCGGTCCAGCGACCCGATGAGTGAAAGTGAGTACAGGAATTTATTGGGCTGCGAAATGTGAGTAGAAAATTTACAAACTTTTTGACCATGGTATTTGAGTATATTTTGATGTCTGGTAAAATTTTGAGATTAAACTAAGTAACGGAAAAATTGATAATATTCTGACAACAGTGATTGCTCCTAATTTCTTGTTGTGGATTCCTATTTTTCATTGAGACCAATTGAAGTCTATTATTTTTGAAATTTTGTTTTTCTAAAGGATTTGGTCTCAGAATGATTCTTTAAAATTTTCAGCTCAAAATATGGTTGAATTATTTTATGAAAATTCTGACATTGCAAATTCTAGATTTTCGTGGTTTCTGTTTTAAATTTCAAAAGTACTAAAACACATTATTAATTTATGATATTATTTATGTAGGTACAAATAGCTTTGAGGTTTCCATGGTAATTTTACAGCTCCATATGAGGTTTATAATTATTTTATAAATTCTGATAATGCTTTGTTTTGATTTAAAAGTTATCTTTCCATTTTATCTCTTCATTTCTTTATGCATAAAATTTCATTTGGTGAATGAATTAGCTTACTTGTATGCTCAGGGTTTCATAGTACATTTTTCTAAATTTTTCCTTTTTGCTTCTTGACCTTTTTCTTTTACATTCTTTATTGCTCATTTGTTTACTTTTCTTGCAACACAAAATCCAGAAAATACAAACAAAAGCAAACAATATTCAGAAATCCCAAAATATTCACAATCAAATTTAAATATTATAAATTTACTGTTCTTAATTTTCGGAACATTACTGAGGCATGGGCGATCATTTCACATCAAACTTAAACAAACATTCCCGAACCCCCTCCACAAGACGAGCGCTAAGGGCATCGTCTAACCCTCGCTTGTAATCCCATGTAACTTTCTGCACCGAGAATACAAGCCGCCACCACCTAACTGGAAGTAGGGATATTCGACCGAACCATTATACACCTTGGACTCGTAGTCTAACCATTCAAGAGAGAGGAACGGCGGCCCTATGCTTTATAAATTTACTTGCGGTTATAACGCAACACGGCGGTTAAGCATGCGGCCGGTAGGGGTCTTCGTGCCTAATCGTATTCGTCTCCGAGCTCCCAGTCACCTCCTTAATGGCTTTATTCATCCATGATGACGCGTTTGCGTCAGGGAGCTGGATCCGCTTCGGCTCCCTCGACTTTGTCCCCACCCCGGCAGGAGAGCTCGTGCTCTTCCCCGCCACTTTCCAGGCCCAGGCCTCCGCCAGGGGCCTGGACTCCGTCGCCGACGACCTCGGCCACCTCCGGCTTGGGGCTCCTACGCGGACCCCGATCCCGAAACCCGTCAAGCTCTGCGCCGCTTCTGCTGGCGACGCACGAGAGCCCCTGCGGGTAGAGGCTTCACTCCCCGCAGGCTCATGACTCATGGCGATGGCTGGCTATGCGCCAGCCTCCGTCCATGAACTGCTGGAGGTTTCCTCCAGCGACGGCTCCAGCTCCGACGCGGAACATACCACGGACGAGTTGTACTCTCACGAGTGCAACATGGCGGGCGTAAACCGACTGGACGCACGTCGAAGTCGTGAACCGCCTTGCCGATGCCTTGGCGTAGGAAGCGAAGGAGAGCCTCGAGCTGCGCCACGGCGAGCTTCGTAATGCGCTTAATGATTGAAGGCTCAGCAGCGACACGGGCCAGTCTGACTGAGCCCTCGCTGTACGCTGCCCTGGCCAGACGACGCGCGAGTCCAGCACCAACGGCGAGGTGTCGGCGGTCTCCGTTCTTCCCCCGCCCGACCAAATGTCACGCTTGCGAGCCATGCGCTCACATGGCTTCCCGAGCGAAGACCGGGAGCCAAGGCTACGTGCAGAACCTCCGGGGTGGTAGAGCGTCTTCGCTGCAAAGATATGCAAACTCCGCTCCACCACTCGGGGGCTTCTCGAGCCACCCATGTCGCGTGGCGCCCGCGAACCCGGGGTCCGGCGAAGACGGCGCCGCTCCCTGAGCCGCCCCAGGCCTCGCGCACTCCGATGCGCCAACGTCTGGGCGACAGTCGTGACATTCGCGACACCCTCGAGGCGCATAGAAGGGTGATGAACGAAGCGGCCTGATCGCGGGCCGTGGACAGCGGTCGATGACATGACAGCGCCCTGTGCCCTGATGGCCCTAGGCCTCAGGCATTCTGTTGGGAGATCCGCAGCGCGAATTTCCCTATCGATTCCGGGCACCGTCAACATCGCCAAGTACACTAGGTGAAAAACCCGGTGTTTGGTTGGAAGACTCTGGCTCGCATGCAAGGTGGGGAACTCTTGATGATCTATTCATCATCCAGTGCCTCCCCATCTACTCAGCGGACTCGGCTCGAGCTGGCTCGGTACTGCCCGCCAGAACACTATCGAGGCTGGGCGACTGAAGAGCCTCTTCGCCGGCAACTTCCGGTGCCTTATAAACTACGGGAACTCCCACGGGACGGAAGCAGCTGCAGCGGCGACCAAGGAGAGTCTCTGGGACTACATCTGGCGGTTCTCCCGCAATGCAACCAACTCCCCGACATCTGCGATGTCGACGTCGTCGGGGCGTTCATCTACGGCACTACTTCCAAAGCTCTGGTCCACAAGCTGGGCTGCGCCAAGCCCATGACCACCAAGGAGCTCTCGGACATCGCCCTCAACCACGCCTCGCGAGGAAGCGTGGGGAACCATCTTCGATAAGGGAAGGCCAGCGGAGTCCGCCTTCCGGCAGCCGCCCTCCGACCGCTCCGACAAGCGGAAGTGGAAACAAGGCCACGAGGCCATGTAGTGCGCCCGCCGCCGACCGCCTAAGCGGCGGCGGAGCGGGACCTTGACCGCTTCGGTGATGGACAGCGAGTGTCGCATCACGGGTACCCGTTGAGCACAAACTCGTGGAATGCGACCACAAGCGCTTCATTCTGGAGCCCCAATGCGGGGCAAAGGAAAAGCGAGACCCGGCCACCGGATGCGGGGCAAAGGAAGCGGACGCCGAGAGTTCCCCGAACCGATGGTCGCTTCATGATCAGCGGCAGGCGTGCTACAAACAGGCGGAGGCAAGCTCGCCACCGCGAGGTCCACACGGCGCCCTGCTGTGCCCAAATACCTCCGCTGGTGGTGTCGATCACCTTTGATCGGACCGACCATCCCGACCATCGTCCGCGGTGGAGGTATCCCCGGTTGTTGCCCCGTCGTGGGACCAGCGCTGTCCAAGGTGCTCATGGGCCGGCGACATGCGATCTCAACATCAGATGTTGAGACCTTCGACCGGCGAGGCGCCTTTCACGGCGTTGTCCACAGCTAGCGTGCCTATCCACTAGGGCGGTCGATCGCCGTCACCTTCGAGAGCAGGACAACTTCGCATCGCAACCCTCACCTTTGAGGTCGTGGGGTTTCTGGCTCCTACCGCCATTACGGGAGGCCATGCTACGCCAAGTTCATGGCGGTCCCCAACAACACCTACCTCAAATTGAAGATCAGGAGCCCCGCGGGGAGTGATCACGTGGCGGTCAGCATCTTCGGCTGCCTACAAGCTAAGTGCACGGCCGATTCTTTGGCGTCGGCGCTCATCGCATCCGCCGAGCTCGAGAATCTCGAAGAAACCTCTGAGTCCGCCCAGACTACTGACAAGTCGGGCCGGATCCTTCATGTCGCGAAAACGAAGGAGGTCGCGGTCGATCCCGAGGATCACGGCCAAGACGTCTGGTCGGAACCACGCTCCCGCCAAATAGGAAGGCGCGCTCAAATCGACTTCCTCGTAATCGAGATGTCTTCGCGGAAGCCCTCCGTCATCGCATCCCAAGGAGGTCGTCGAGCACTCCTTGAACATCCGACGGCTCAAGGCGGTCACCTAACGCTATGCCGCTTGACGAGGAGAAGCGCCAAGATCATAGGAGGAGATAGCCAAACTTTTGCCACGGGGTTCATAAAAGTACGCCACCACCCGAGTGGCTAGCCAACCCTATCCTTGTAAAAAAGTCTGGGCAATGGAGAATGTGTGTTGATTACGAGGCTTTGAACAAGGCATGTCCCAAGGACCCTTTTTCATTGCCTTGTATCGACCAAGTTGTCGACTCCACTGCAGGGTGTGAATCCCTGTCCTTTCTGGATGCCTATTCAGGCTACCACCAGATAGCGATGAAAGAGTCCAACCAGTTCGTGACTTCTTTCATCACTCCGTTCGGCTCGTTTTGTTATGTAACGATGCCATTTGGTCTAAAGAACGCGGGTGCTACATACGGCGATGTATGCAAGCGTGTTTCAACGACCAAATCGGTCGTAATAACATCGGCGTCACGTCGGCGACATCGTCGTCAAAACTAGAAAGGTCGACGACCTCGTCAAACTTAGAAGAAACTTTGAGAACCTCGGCGGTTTCAAGCATCAAGCACAACCCCGAGAAATGCGTTTCGGGGTCCCCAAGGGAAAGCTACTTGGCTTCATCATCTCCGAGCGTGGCATCGAAGCAAATCGGGAGAAGATCTCAGCGATCATGAAGATTGGCCCGATCAACGACCTAAAAGGAGTCCAGAAGCTGACAGGATGCCTTGCAGCCTTGAGCCGTTTCGTGTCTCGCCTCGGCGAGCGCGGGATGCCGCTCTACAAGCTGCTCAAGAAGTCTAATCATTTCATTGGGGGCAGAAGCCGGAAGCCTTCAATCGTGAAAGCGTTCGATCTCGCCCTCGGTCTGATGCGCCCGGCGCCGGAAAAATGCTCTTCCTTTACATAAGCTGCCCACGACCCGGAGTCATTAGCGCAAAGCCTTGTTGTGGGCGACCGAAGAAGGCCACGTCCTCAAGGTAGAACGGCCGATGTACTTTATCAGCGAAGTACTCTCGGAGTCCAAGGCTCGGTACCCGCAGGTACAAAAGTTGCTCTATGCGGTGCTCATCATCACATAGAGGAAGTTGGTCCACTACCCGGCAAACACCGTCTCCGTGGTGACTTCTTCGCTTCGGCGAGAAATCGTCCCAACCGGCGCCTCGGAGAAGGATTGCCAAATGGGCACTTGAGCTCAACGGCCACGACATATCGTATGTCCCCCGAACGGCAATCAAGTCGCAGGTCTTGGCCGACTTCGTCGTCGAGTGGACCGAAGCCCAGGCGCCACCAGCGCTTGAAGACCTCGAGTACTAGACGATGTACTTCGACGGGTCCTACACCAAGAACGGAGCAGGTGTTGGAGTCGTCCTTGTTTCCCCGCTTGGAAACAAGCTCCAGTACGCCATTCAACTCCACTTCGACGCAACCAACAATGTCGCTGAATACGAAGCCCTTGTCAATGGACTCCGGATCACTGCCGACCTCGGTGCGCGCCGGCTCTACGTACACGGTGACTCCAAGCTCGTCGTTGACCAAGTCATGAAGGCCCGCAGACCCCGCTGACGTCGCGATAGCGACCTCTTGCCGGAGGTGCATGGCTCGAGGAAAGGTTTAAGGGCTTGAGCTTCATCATAGCTACCGGCGCTATAATGGTTGGCGACAACCTAGCTAATCTCGCCTCCGCCCAGGGACCGGTCCCTTTGGGATCTTTGTCTCGACCTCCAAAACCTTCCGGTCTAAGCTGGACTCATTGTCGAAAGCGACCAACCGAGCTCTCCTCCGGTGTGGGGCCATCGATCCAAGACATGATGTATCTTGGTCTCCGACTCATTTGGAGGAAGCCCTTCATCGCCCGGTTGGTCGACGGATCGCTCCCAGCAAACCCAGCAGAGGCTGGCAGACTCGCTCAATGGGCGAAATCCTTCGTCTCACAGTCGATGATTGACCTACAAGAGAAGCCTCCCGAGGTCCTCTAGAGAAGTGCATTACAGGAACGTCAGGGGCAAACCGCTTTCGACATCCACGGGCGGTGTCTGCGGCCACCACGCCGACCGCTGATCCCTCGTCGGAAATCTTTTGCCAAGGCTTCTCTTGGCGACCATGTGGTCGGCCTTGCAAATCGTCGTCTGCACTGCGAAGGTGCGGTTCTTCACCCGACAGGCGCATCTTCGGCGCCAAGCCTTGCGGCACGATCCCCATCGCGCGGCCGTTGTTGTCACGGGGACTCGATCTGGTGGGCCCTTCAAAAAGCGCCCGGGGCTTAACCCACTGCGCTGCGTCATGGTGGACAAGTTCACCAAGTGGATAAAGCCAGGCGGTCGCCACCATCACTTCCGTGCAAGGTGCCAACTTCTTCAGCGACATCGTTTATCGGTTTGGAGTCGAACTCCATCATCACCGATGCGGGACACGATTCCACAGGGAAGGAATTCCTTGAGTTCTCGATGACTTTAACA
>JAYEVE010000853.1:0-121708 GCA_036346375.1 Guadua angustifolia
GTTGGCTCTAAGGTCATTTAATAGTTATATTAAACTCGATAAAATCTTTATTATGTTATCACTGAGTATGAATGTAATATTCATCTATGTTGAGGCTGTGTGCACTAGCATGATCCTAGACTAGTGCAAGATACATAAAGGGTCCGGATTTGCATATTCGGGTCCCATAGGGTGTGGCGGTGCGACGAATGGAGTGCTGATTGTGAAGGTTGGTGATAGCGTATTCCGCCTGACAGGACCCCGTTAACGAACAGGATTGACCACTCCCAGGACGGAAGGTATGGTTCGGTAGAGGGCGTCTTCGTGGCTGGAAACCCAAATGGCTCTCTACGATGGATCCCGAGGATCAACGGATCAATGAACACGGTGATGTACCCAGGTTCAGGCCCCCCAGCGTGGGTAATAGCCCTACGTCTGCTAGATCTTTGTTGAGGAAATGTGGAGGCGATTACAAGGGTTCTCCTAGTCTTGTGCTTCTGCGTGTGTGTCGCTCTGCCTGTGTGTTCCCCTTTCTCTCCATGCACCAAGGCGCCCTTATATAGACGGGCCGGTCCGAGCAGGTGAGAAGATGACGCTATACTGATCTACGACTCATTAATTATACCCATCATTCAAGCTTTATCTCACTGACCCATGGCTCATTTATTACGCTTGTCGTTGGAGCCTTGTCCTTCAAGCCCCATTTAATGCCATTGCGTGGCTTCACCCGGTCTGCCCGGGATATGACACTCCTGCGACGGGGTTGGTGAGAGACGTCAGAGGGATGGGCCGTCGTCGTTGTAGCCGCCCACCTGCTCGCTAGGGGGCCTCGTGGACCGCTCACCCAATGGCGAGGCGTAACGCTCACTGCTGCGCCCGATGGGCCACGTGGGCGCTTCGCCGAAAGCGGTATGAATCCTACACGCCGCCCGAGGCCCACGTTGGGCTAGGCCATTTCTTGGACCTACAACTTACGCGGCGGAGAGGGTACACCGACAGTAGCCCCCGGGGCCGTTCTGGAACGCGCGTCAATTGCTTTTTATACCTCATTTAATGCCGGCGCATTCCTAGATGGGCCCACCACTTATGAGCATGCAACCGTCTCGGTCCTCCCCACCTCCGCCGATTTTACTTGGGACTCGAAACGTCGCGTCCTTTTGCCTACTCGCGAACCGTCTTCGTGGGGGGTCTATATATATACGTGCCCTCACTCAGCAGTTCACGCCTTCTGATCTTCTCGCACTTCGCTTTTTACCCTTTCGTCTTCCTTGCTCAAAAAGCTTTGCTTCTGTCTCAATGGCGCAGCCTCTTCTTTCGGTGCCAGGTGAGGGGAACCTAGATGGCCCTGCCCTCTCCAGGTGGCTATCCGTGCTACTCCCACCGACGCATGGCGAGGGTCTTGGAGTCGTTGGGGTGGACCTCTGCGAGCCGCTCGAGCCTGCGAGCGCGATGCATGCCTTGCATCACTCGGTCATTGCGGCGCTCTCGACCTTCCGGTCGCCATGGCGCCCACTCTGTCGGGAAGGGCAGCGGTCGCCGAGGCCACCGCGACCTTCATGTTAGCGTGCTCACGCGCCCATTGACGCGCCTTCAACTCCAATAACGTCGCGGACGGCATTGAGAGGCGAGGCCCAAGCGTGGTAGCGGCGTGCACTGCGAACATGAGCACGTTGTCAGCATGATGGCAGCGGAGGGCCCGAACCTCGACGCGGTGGCGGTGGAGCCGGAGGCCGAGGAAGACAATGGGGGCATCCAAGTTGCCAATGATAACTGATGACCCGGGCCGCTGTAAGATCGAGGATGAGCCTAGAGAGGGGGGTGAATAGGCTTTTCTAAAATTTTCTATCACTAAATTCAAGTTTAATGATTGCTAAGAACAAGTGCTAATTTTGCCGAATTTAATACTTAACAATTCTAGTGATCACAAGATAATATCACTACATAAGTATATTAATTTCTAAGCAAGTAGCACACAAGAATCAAATTGCTAGAATTTCACGAGAGTAAAGAACAAGCAAACCACAATTAATGGACAAGAGAATTTTTCCGTGGTCTCGGAGACTTGCGGTCTCCCTACTCCACGTTGAGGTAGCTTGAATTCCTTCAAGGCTCCACTCGCTTGAGCCTTCCCGATCACTAGCGATAGCTCTTCCCGCTCAGGGTGGCGAGCCGTGCCTTCACAACCGCTTGGGTCTTCACACAACCTCCTTTGTGAAGATCACCGGAGCCTCACGCCTCCAAGCCGTCTAGGAGCCGGCAACCTCCAAGAGTAACAAACTTAACGTGGGCTTGAACCTCAAGAGTGCACACAATATGGCTCAACCAATGCAATGCTTTCAATGCACTCAATTTCCTCTCCAAGAACTCAAAAGACAACAATTGAATGCACAAGAGTGTGGAGAGAGATGCTAGGGCTTAGAATGTATTCAATGGAGTCACCAACCAGGTCCTAGCAATTGAGGGGTATTTATAACCCCACCAACTCAAACTAGCCGTTATTTACTCTCCTTTGATTTTTTAGCCATGGCAGTACTACATACTGTAAGGGCAGAGTACACTTTAGGTGCTTGACTTCTATAACAGGCATTTAATGCAGCGACACGTGGCCGATTCTGAGAAATTTTCTATATGGTAGGTACTCTAGCCCATGGGTCTTGATGATCTGCTTTACTATGCGGAAAATAAATCATTACGGAATAAAGGCCGCATGATTGAAATCCATCTTGGTAGTCTTGATTTGGGGGAGTGACCGAAAACACACCTTAACATTATAAAGCTACTTGGTGTTAGGTCTTGATAATCACGCATTCTTGTACTACTGTAACTGAGCGATAGTGCGATACAATTCCAAAACAAAAACAAAAAATCAGCTCTTTGGAATTTAGCTACGCCAACTATCTTCGGTAGTCGCTTGCTGATTACAATACGCTTATTTAAGCGGTAATCTGGGACTCGAGGATTTTTCCGTTTTCGTTTATCTCTCGAATGCATGAGTATATGAATGATGTATTGAGCCATATCTTATGCACTTTCAAAATTCAAAGACCCATATCAAGTCCCCTTGATAGTGCGGCTACTATCCTAAAAACCGATCTTTTTCCCAACTCCGAGATCGGTGAAAAGACTAGAAAATACATCTAAATTTTATACCTTCACTTCTTTAGCTTCTTTTGCGTACTCCTTCCATTTTAGCACTTGAAGCCATCCAACATTTTTAGAGGAATACATTTATCCTGTTTCCAACTTACTTGCACAAACATCGTTAGTCTTTTTAGCGTGATTGTCATTAATTATCAAAACCTACACCACATGGGGGCCTAGATGCTTTCAATCTCCCCTTTTTGGTAATTGATGACAATCCTCATAATCGAATTGAAGTGAATTGATATTTAGTGTGAGTGACCAATAAAATTAATTACTCACACCATGGAATTCTTATTTAGCAATATTTTGTCTTTGGAGGACAAAATATATTTGAATGAAAATATTGCTAAATGAGAATATAGCTCCCCCTACAAATGTGCCATGAGAAAAAAAATAAATTTTGCACATTTGTATATGAGTTATATATGGCAATGTAGATGATATTATTCAATTTGCATTAGTATGTCATAATCTGAAACTCATAAGGCGAATAATTTAACAAATGTAACAAAGGCGCAAAAGATCATTGAATTTAGTTCAAGACCGAGTTCACAATAGATATTCAACAAGGCGCAAAGCGATGACATAAATAAACATAAAGAGTTCAAATCCAACAACCACAAGAGTTAAACAAGTTTATTACAAAAGATAGATAGATTTGAGCTTCAATTCTTCATTCTTCTCCCCTTTGTCATCAAGGACCAAAGGGGATCGCCAAGATCTTATCTATCCTTCACCATCGCCCGGGGAGCATCGGTGGCGGATGAGAGACCATGGATCCCAATGGATGGCGGAGGAGGGTGATAGGAAGGGAACCATTCTTGCCATCCGGACGGCAATGGTAGGGGTGATGATATGGCGATAGTCATCAAAAGAGGTGCTAAGCGAATCCAAGCGCTCACGTACATCCTCAACCATCGACAATTTTTGTCTTGCAACTCCATAACGAGTGCAAACCGGCCTGCATGTAAGATTCTTGTCGAGCAAACCGGCCATCATATCGAGCGGAGAGTCTCAAGACTATAAGGTAGGCATCGACACGCAGGCGGCTGAGCGGCAGAGCTTGGGCTTGGGCGCTTGCGGCTTGAGCTCTTGCTTGAGCGGCTTGCTCGGCGATATGATGCAAGACTTGAGGTGGAGCGACTCGTGGCTTGTATGGCTTGTGAGGAGTAGGGGTGGCACCATTATACTCGGCAACTCTCCGGATTAGTGCCTTGATATACGGAGCAAAATAGATCGTCTTCCCCCTATCCCTAGCAGATTGAGACATCTCCCTTATTATGAAGTCCACCACATCAAACTTTTCCTTTGCCATGATCTTCGCAATGACATTCCAAGCATGGCCTCTCACGGAATCGAAATTGCCACTCTTCGGATGAATAGTGACACGAATAATTTTGTTCACCATGCTTGGTTGGGTAGAGGCAATTTGAGTTTCCAATTCGAAGGTGTGAGGCGGTCATAGAAGGTTGCGGCATGTTCCAAGGACGGAGGAGGCTCATCATGGATTTTAGGATGATGAGTGTGGAAGATTCCCAAGGCATGCTCAAAGTCATCCTTGGAAGCAGTGTATCGGGTAGAGTCGGTCATCCAAGTGATTTGCTCACAATTTTCAGAAACATAAAGCGTTGCATAAAATTGCTTGATGACTTTCTCATGATAATCAGTCCTTGTACCAAGGAAGTTGTATAAGCTAGCTCCACCAAACAACTCAGGAATACCAACAAACTCCGGCTGCTCTCGAACATGCTTCCAACTGACCCAGCGCTGGTTGGCAAAATCCTTCTCCAGATAAATTTGCTCAAACACCCTCTGCTGAAACAGGGAATGGAATCTTGGATTTGGGGCGGAGTGAGGTTGGAGAAACTGATTCTGACTTCTGCGAGCATAATAGTCATCTCCTTTAATTTGAGAAGGATCGTGCCTTCCAATTGGAGGCACCACTTCTTCTTCCTCTGAGCTTTCCTCATTGTCGCTTTCAGTCTCGTCGTCGCTGCCAGTTATTTGAGGAGTAGGTGCGGGGACTTTTCTCTTCTTAGCCTGGGAAGGCTCAGCAGGACCCTTCCCTTTAGCCCTTGTGGTCCTCATGGCGACGGTGAAAGAATTGTCGCTATCATCACTGTCTGTGTCCGGAGTAGGAACACCGCGACTCTTCGTTGTCTTCTTTCCACCTTTACCCGCTCCAGAGGGACTGGTTCCGGCGACTTTAGTGCGAGGCATGATCTAGAGAAGATCAAGGGATTGAAGATATGAGCATTGATCGGGTAGAATTTTGCACTACAGAGATGAAATGTATAAATGTTATGGAGAAACATCACCCCAAAAATGCTCAAAATAGGTCTTTGTGTTGACGGTAGGTACTACAGCTACTAGAGGCGGTAGTACCGTAAAGTCGGTACTACCGCTCCCGGTGGCAGTAGTCTTGCTTATGACAAGAGATGGATTTTGGGCAAATTGAAGCAATGTTGAGGGCGATGATTTAAACCAGGATTAGGGTCTAGGGAATATTAAGGACTTTTATTTTACACCTAATCCACAAAGATTTTGCCTCATTCAAGTTTGCACATTTTGAACTTCCATTTAAACCCTAGGTTGCTCAAAGGGATGAAACAAAGAGAATGAAGGAGATGATAGATACCTTCGGTGGAGGAGGTCACAAGGTTTAGGTCTAATGGAAGAAACCCGAAAAACTTCAAGGATTGAAGTGGAGAAGATTTAGGGTTTGAGAGGAGAGAGAGAGCCGCAGGAATGGAAGAGGAGGAGGTTTGGGTGAGGGATTGAAGAAGAGAGAGAAGGCAGAGAACCGTGAGAAATGAGGTGGCCCACAATTTGCGATCTGGCGGTACTACAGCTCTGGACCCGATGATACCGCATTTTATACTACTGCCGTCAAGCGGCCTAGATAGTCTTGGAGCAAGGCTGGAAAACGAGGATTTTGAGAGAATTTGATTGCAAGTTTGCTCAGATATTGATATGACAAGATGATTATTTAATAAATCAATTCCAACCAAACGACAGATACAAAGCAAGAACTTTTAAACACTAACAATTTTAAGAATAAAGTTTTGACTTGTTCGAGTTGAAAATACCACATGAGAAACTAGAAATGTGGAATTCTAGTTCTATGGGCAAAACCCAATTGTGCTTTTAGTAGATCAATATAGATCAAGATTTTGGATTTTATCAAACCTCTTAAAACAAAAGTTTTGTTTCTTTATAAACATAAGGAGGTTATGATATGGTATAAGTTTCAAAGAATAAGATTTACATAATAATAAATTTTAAATGAAGATTTTAGAACACCTTGCACTTTGTAAATCCAAAATAGATTATTTCCAAATAATTTAGACTTATAAGGTCTAGTTTTTTTTAAAGATATTTATAGCACGATCTTCAATTCTCCACATTTAGGGGATGTGATATATACATGAATTACATATTACTCCCCCTTGATGTGAGACTCATCTAAAGAACATATACCAAATAAAAACCAATTTAAGCAACCAAAGGAATTTCACTTAGGCCACATTAGAGATATCAATGACATTTAATTCATTCCTTAATTTGTAAAATCTAGCCTCATCTAAGGGTTTAATGAGTATATCCGCTAATTGATTTTCCGTTCTTATGTGACTAATCTCAATATCCCCTTTACTCACGTGATCTCTCAAGAAATGATGGTGAATATCTATATGCTTGGTTCTTGAGTGTTGGACGGGATTATTGGCTATTTTAACCGCGCTTTCATTATCACACAAGAGAGGCACCTTTTTAAAATTTATTCCATAATCCATTAGAGTTTGCCTCATCCATAACAATTGGCGCAACAACTACCGGCGGATATATATTAAACCGGCGGTGGATAAAGCTACGAATTTTGTTTCTTAGAGAACCATGAAACTAGGGATCTACCTAGCAATTGGCAACTCCGGAGGTGCTTTTCTATCCACTTTACAACCCGCATAATCCGAATCCGAATATCCAATTAAATCAAATTTTGCACCTTTAGGATACCATAACCCTATGTTTGAGGAATGTTTTAAATATCTTAGAATTCTCTTCTGACGGCAACTAAATGACATTCTTTGGGAGAAGCTTGAAAGCGAGCACACATGCAAACACTAAACATAATATCGGGCCTAGATGCGGTAAGATAGAGCAAGCTACCAATCATTGATCTATAAAGCTTTAAGTCTCTGGGTTTACCTCCTTCATTTAAGTCGAGATGCCCGTTAGATGCCATTGGAGTCTTGATCGGCTTTCGTCCTCCATGCCAAATCTTTTGAGAAGATCCCGTGTACTTGGTTTGACTCACGAGCGTCCCATTCTTGAGTTGCTTAATTTGGAGTCCAAGGAAGAAGCTCAACTCCCCGATCATCGATATTTCAAACTCCTAGACATCATATCACCAAACTCTTTGCAAAAATCTTCGTTAGTAGAACCAAATATGATATCATCAACATATATTTGACATACGAAGAAATCATCATCAATTATTTTTGTAAAGAGTGTAGTATCAACCATCCCAATTTTGAAACCCTTTGAGAGTAGAAAATCTCTAAGTCGCTCATACCACGCTCTAGGAGATTGTTTGAGTCCGTATAGCGCCTTAGAGAGTTTGTAGACATGATTAGGATATTTGGAATTTTCAAAACCGGGAGGTTGTTCTACAAATACCAATTCGGATATTTTTTCATTTAAGAATGCACTCTTTACGTCCATTTGAAATAATTTAATGTCAAAACTTGATGCAAATGCGAGCAAGATTCTAATAGCTTCTAACCTAGCTACGGGTGCAAAAGTTTCACCGAAATCTAATCCTTCAACTTGGGTGAAACCTTGCGCCACTAATCTAGCTTTATTTCTAACTACAATACCATTTTCATCTTGTTTATTCTGAAAAACCCATTTTGTGCCAATTACATTATGTTCATTGGGTCTTTCTACTAATGTCCAAACATCATTGCGAGCAAAGTTATTTAATTCATCGTGCATGGCATTTACCCAATCCGGATCACTTAATACTTCATCTACATGAGTAGGTTCTATTGAAGATACAAATGAGTAATGCTCACAAAAAGAGGCAACACGGGATCGAGTTTGAACACCCTTACTCACGTCACCCAATATTTGGTCTATTGGATGATCTTTGGATAGGCCATGATGAATCCGTTGAGGTAGTGGTTGAATTTGTTGCTCATTGTTCTTGTCATCTTCATCTATTGCTTGAATTTGACTTGGAGTTGTGGAAGTTGAAGGTTCGACTTGAGTAGATGATGGTTGTTCATATCTATCCACTTCCGGCTTCACATCTCCAATTGTCATATTCTTCATAGCTTCTCTTAGGCCTTCTTCACCTACATCATCCAAGTTTTCTTGCTCTTCTTGAGAGCCATTAGTCTCATCGAATTCAACATCACAAGTTTCTTCAACAAAACCTTTGTTTTTATTAAAAACTTCGATAAGCTTTGCTATTAGAAGAATAACCAAGCAAGAAACCTTCATCATACCGACTTTGAAATTTAGAAAGCGAACTCCCTTTTTCAAAATGTAACATTTACAACCAAAAACTCGAAAATAAGAAATATTAGGCCTTCTTCCAACAAGAAGTTCATAAGAGGTCTTTTGAAAAGAGCGATGCAAATAAAGTCTATTTGTTGCATGGCAAGCGGTATTGATGGCTTCGCCCAAAACTATCGGAAGTACCATATTCATCAAGCATTGTTCTTGCCATTTCAATTAATGTCACGATTTTTCCGTTCCACAACTCCATTTTGTTCGGAGTGTAGGTTGTGGAAAGTTAGTGCTTTATTCAATTTCATCACAATAATCTTCAATTCTTGTATTTTTGAACTTCGGAACCATTATCACTACGAATTTTCTTTATTATGAAATCG
Organism: Guadua angustifolia; assembly: GCA_036346375.1. Lineage (NCBI taxonomy): Eukaryota > Viridiplantae > Streptophyta > Magnoliopsida > Poales > Poaceae > Guadua > Guadua angustifolia. The sequence goes on from JAYEVE010000853.1 coordinate 9,021, forward strand.
AATTCGTTTTGAGCCCTTTTTGCAAATCTTTTGAAAATACTTGAGGTTTCGGATTTGTCGTCTAAAAAGAAAACCCAAGTATATCTAGAATAGTCATCAACAACGACTAAGCAATAAGAATTACCCCCAATGCTCTTATAGGTTGTCGGGCCAAACAAATCCATGTGTAAGAGCTCCAATGGTCTAGATGTGGACATGATACTCTTTGAGGGATGAGAACTAGCGACTTGTTTACCGGCTTGACAAGCACTACAAAGTCGATTTTTCTCAAACTTCACATCTTTCAAGCCCACAACTAAATCATTTTTAAACAACTTCTTAAGTTGAATCATTCCAACATGAGCTAGTCTTCTATGCCATAACCATCCTAAAGATGTTTTTGCCATTAAGCAAGTTTGAAGACATGAGTCATTTGAAGTGAAATCAACTAAATACAAATTTCCAAATCTAAATCCTTTAAACACTAACGAATTATCATTTTCTTTTGTAATAACAACACCATTTTTAGAAAATGTGCAAATAAGATCAAGATCACAAATTTATGCGACGGATAGCAAATTGAAATTTAATGTTTCAACTAATGATACATTTGAAATGGAAAGGTCGTTTGATATAGCAATTTTACCTAAGCCCAATACCTTTCCTTTGCTATTGTCACCAAACGTAATCTTGTCATTTTGTCCATTTCCCGAATCAAAGGTGGTGAACATTTTCCGGTCACCGGTCATGTGTTGGGTGCACCCACTATCCAACACCCAATGCCGTCCACCGGTTTTGTAGTTCACCTACAAAAGAAAATCAAACATTTTTAGGTACCCAAATTTGTTTGGGTCCTTGGAGGTTAGTGACCAAGGTTTTGGGAACCCAAACGGCTTTCTTTCTTTGGCCAATTATCGGGGTCCCAACAAATTTAGCAAAGACTTTACCATTTCTATCTCTTTTAAGCACATAACATGAATCATGAACATTATCCTTAGATGCTTTGCTCAAGGCACAATCATTTGCTAGATGTCCTACTTCATGACACTTAAAACAAAATTTACCATTCGATTTCACAAAGCGCGGAGCTTTGTTACTTATTTTCTTGTTCCTTTTAGGGATATATCCTAATCCTTCTTTATTATATGAGCATCTTTGACTACCCAAAATTTTATTTAAGGTGTCCTTACCCTTAAAGCATCTATCTAGACTTTGATTTAGTTTATTTACTTGCTTCTTAAGTTCATTATTTTCAACAATTAAATTTCCATGACATGAGCTAGCACTAGAGCATGATAAATCAACTAAATCATCACATGAAGTAGATATGCTTGATTTTTCAACATGGCATGAGTTAATTTCCAATTTAGACACATCATTAATAATATAACATTCAACTCCAATATCATTTGAAGACTTTGAATGATTCTTGGCAAGGAGAACCTCATGAGCTACCTTTAGCTCCTCATAAGAATTTTTAAGAGAAAGAAACTCTTTTCTCAAAATCTTAAATTTTGATTTCTCTTTGCCAAGATATTCATTTAAATCCTCAAGCATATCCATTAATTCATCATACGATGGTTCATCATTTTCATTTGAGTTTACCTTAGTTTCTCCTTTAGCCATAAGACATAGCGGAGTGACGAAAGGTGATGAAGCCTCTTTGATAGCAATCTTAAGCAAGCCCCTTTTTCTTTGAAGGAGCTTCATCTTGAATGAATCGAGTCCGAGTATTCTTCTTGAGTCCCACTCCCCAATGTGAGCTTCACCCTTGCCATCCTTTTGGAATTTCTTGAATAGCTTCTTCTTGCCTTGAAAGAACTTTTTCTTCTTAGGTGATTTGTCTTTGTCATCCTTCTTCTTGGGGCAATGAGAGGCTATGTGTCCCTTTTCATCACATTCATAACATCGGATATTAGCATACCGGTTAGTGTTAGAATTTTGTCCTTTCTTGTACCTTTGCGGACCGCTAAAGCTCGATCGCCTCTTCATAAATTTCTTCATTCTTCTTACTAGAAGCGCCATCTCCTCCTCGGTGTCCTCATCTTGAGTCTTCATCACTTGACTCGCCTTAGCTTTGAATCGATGTTCTTCTTTTGGAAGAGCTTTGTTCCAACAATTCTTCCTTGTCTTTCTTGTAAAGCTCGTTTGTGATGAGGTTGCCGAGAAGTCCGGTTGGCGTCATCCTTGGAAATTCCGGCGAGTTGAGAAATAAGGTAACCAATGTTTCATACTTCTCCGGAAGAGCCCTAAGCATTTTCCTGACAATATCAACATCACTCAAGGTCGTACCAAGACCCTTGAGCTCGTTAACGATATTATTTAATCTAGAATACATTTCATTAATACTCTCATGAGGCAACATAATGAAACTTTCATATTTAACTCTAAGCATATGTAATTTTGCTTCCTTAACGGTGGATGTTCCTTCATGAATTTCCGATAATGTATTCCAAATTTCATATGCGGTACCTAAATTACTTATACGATTAAATTCATCGCATTTAAAGCACCAAAATAGCATTCATTGCTTGTGCATTTAGATGAACATATCTTTCATTTTGTTCTGGGGTTAAAGCGGGATCACCGGCCACAACATAACCTTCATTAACAATTCTCCATATGTTAGGATTCATAGCTTTAAGATAAACCGTCATACGTATTTTCCAATATGCATAATTTGTACCATCAAAGAAGGGAGCTTTTCCGATTGAAATTCCCTCATTGGCCATCCTTGCTCTCTAGGCGGTAAAGCCGAAATAGAGATACCAAGCTCTGATACCACTTGTAAGATCGAGGATGAGCCTAGAGGGGGGGGGGTGAATAGGCTTTTCTAAAATTTTCTATCACTAAATTCAAGTTTAATGATTGCTAAGAACAAGTGCTAATTTTGCCGAATTTAATACTTAACAATTCTAGTGATCACAAGATAATATCACTACGCAAGTATATTAATTTCTAAGCAAGTAGCACACAAGAATCAAATTGCTAGAATTTCACGAGAGTAAAGAACAAGCAAACCACAATTAATGGACAAGAGAATTTTTCCCGTGGTCTCGGAGACTTGCCGGTCTCCCCTACTCCACGTTGAGGTAGCTTGAATTCCTTCAAGCCGGCTCCACTCGCTTGAGCCTTCCCCGATCACTAGCGATAGCTCTTCCCCGCTCCGGGTAGGCGAGCTTCGTGCCTTCACAACCGCCCGGGTCTTCACACAACCTCCTTTGTGAAGATCACCGGAGCCTCACGCCTCCAAGCCGTCTAGGAGGCGGCAACCTCCAAGAGTAACAAACTTGACGTGGGCTTGAACCTCAAGAGTGCACACAATATGGCTCAACCAATGCAATGCTTTCAATGCACTCAATTTCCTCTCCAAGAACTCAAAAGACAACAATTGAATGCACAAGAGTGTGGAGAGAGATGCTAGGGCTTAGAATGTATTCAATGGAGTCACCAACCAGAGTCCTAACACGGTGAGGGGTATTTATAACCCTCACCAACTCAAACTAGCCGTTATTTACTCTCACTGCAGATTTTATGCCATGGCGGTACTACAGCCCTCTAAGGGCAGTAGTACTGCACTGAGTGCTTGGCTATAACGGGCATTTAATGCAGCGACACGTGGCCGTTCTAGAAATTTTCTATATGGCGGTACTCACGCCCATGGGTCTTGTAATCCACTTTCTTATTGGAAAAATAAATCATTACGGAATAAAGCCGCCATGAGTTGAAATGCCGGTAGTATCAAGACTTGCGGTACTATCAGCCAATCCATCTTGATAGTGCCGTAGGAGTGACCGAAAACACACCTTTGCATTATAAAGCTCTGCGGTTTAGGTCTTGATAATACGCATTTCTTGGTACTACCTAACCTGAGCGGTAGTCTGCCACGAGATTCGAAACAAAACAAAAAATCAGCTCACTGGAATTTAGCTACGCCAACTATCTTCGGTAGTACAAGACTTAGCGTACTACCAAGACGCAACTAAGCGGTAATCTGGGACTCGAGGATTTTTCGATTTTAGTTTTATCTCTCGAATGCATGAGTATATGAATGATGTATTGAGCCATATCTTATGCACTTTCAAAATTCAAAGATCCATATCAAGTCCCCTTGATAGTGCGGCTACTATCCTAAAAACCCGATCTTTTTCCCAACTCCGAGATCGGTGAAAAGACTAGAAAATACATCTAAATTTTATACCTTCACTTCTTTAGCTTCTTTTGCACGTACTCCTTCCATTTTAGCACTTGAAGCCATCCAACATTTTTCGAGGAATACATTTATCCTGTTTCCAACTTACTTGCACAAACATCGTTAGTCTTTTTCGCGTGATTGTCATTAATTATCAAAACCTACACCGCATGAGGGCCTAGATGCTTTCAGCCGCTTCCTTCACTTTCTTTGTTTCTGCTTTTTCGTATGCCAAAATACTATCAGCAAATGTAATGAAAGTTGGCATCTTCCGGTTTTACTGTGCATGTTTGCTTGTTCGCGTTTTAGTTGCGTTTGCTCAACTCAATCATCGGGCGATCAGCCCCCAGCCTTGTCACGATGCGAACCTAAGCACTCAAGTTAGGTCAACACTTAGGCGTTTTTTGAGTGATTGCAATAACACGAATGAAGATTACGCAAGACATGCAAGGTATAGACAAGCAAAGTCTTAAGTCTTTGTGCAAGGGTTTCATAAGTCTTTGCGCAAGGGTGTCACTGACTCCTGCCCTTTTGGAACTTGTATCCTTGTGATCTCTTGGAACCTGACCGCAGTGTCGCGTAACAAGGAAGCAGGCTCCCAGGAGCGGTATCGGGCTTGCGGCGCTCGCGGTGACAGCCAGCGGTGCTTCGTGGAGCTAACCCAAGGTGTGCGAGCTGCGTTTGAGTCATCGTGCCACACTCGCACTCCTGGTCACCCGTCCTTGCGACGCAAACACTAGGCATTTCCTTTTATCAACGAGGAGCCATCAGGTTATCAGGGCCAGTGATAGCCACGCATAACGAAACCCAATAGGGTGCAGATGCAAAAGATAAGTGGGTACTGCTAGGGCGAGCAACTTATCTGTGCTATAGGCCACCGGGCGACCAGCCCCCAGGCTGGTCACGGAAGCCAACATTTGGCGAGCAGGGCGTGGTCGCCCACCTACTCGCTCGGCGGGCAGGGCGTGGTCGCCCGCCTGCCCGCCAGGCCGCCACGGGGCCATCTTGGATATTTGAGCTATAGGCGCTCTAGCACTTCATCTGTGATTGCGCATATCAACTGAAAGCACAAGTAGACATTACGCAAAGCATGCAGGAAACATATTGAAGAACGCAAAGTTCTTGCGCAGGTATGTCATGGTACTTTTCTTTGGAACTTAGGCTCTTGTGACATGGGATCAGCCCGCGGCGTTGCGTGGCATGGGAGCGGGTTCCCAGGAGTGGTATTGGGCTTGCGGTGCTCGCGGTGACAGCCAACAGTGCTTCGCGGAGCCAACCCGAGGTGTGCGAGCCGCATTTGAGCCACCGTGCCACACTCGCGCTCCTGGTCGCCTGTCCGGGCACGACGCGAATGCCGGGTGTTATCACGTATCGACAAGGAGCAGCCAAACCACCGGAACCCATGACAACCCCGCGAAAGGCTATCCACCAGGGGACAAGCAAGGAGGATAAAGCAGAAGCCTTTGAGGCAAACAACCGCTAGCGCGATGAGTCGCCGTCACCGGGAAAGCTTCGCCCACACAGCCGTCGAGGCGGACCACAGGGACTTCTGACTTTAGGGTAAAACTTTCACAACAACTCCACGTTGAAGGAGTTGGCCAGCTCTTGATCGTCCTCAGTGGCCAACCGGACCGCCCCGGGTCGAGATACTGAGACCACCTTAAAGGGGCCCACCCATCGGGGAGACAGTTTGTGGAGCCCGGGATGCGTCTGGATTTTGCGCAAGACCAGGTCACCTACTGCCAGTGTTCTCTCGCAGACCCGGGTGGCGTGGTACCGCCTGAGACTTTGCGGGTACCGGGCGGCGCGCAAGGCCGCCCGATCACGCACCTCCTCCAGAAGGTTGACATCTTCTCCGCGACGATCTTCTTGTCCTTCCTCGCTGAACGCCGAGGCAGGCGGGGCGAACGGCGGCTTCGGACGAGGAGGGCAACAACACGCGTGAGACCAGGAAGAAGGGTGTTTCGCCAGTCGCCCGACTAGGTGTGGTTCGGAGCGACCACAGCACAGCCGGGAGTTTTTCCGTCCACTGCTTATGGAACCGATCGAATGCTCTGGTCTTCAAGCCTCTCAACACCAGCGCGTTGGCACGCTCAGCTTGGCCATTGCTCTTGGGATGGGCCACCGAAGCAAAGCATACCTTGGTACCCATCTCGTCGCAGAACTCCAGAAAGGCCGCGGTGAACTGAGTGCCGTTGTCGGTGATGATGCGATTGGCGACTCCAAAGCGGGTGAAGATCCTGTGGATGAACTTGATAGCAGCGGAAGCCGTGATGGCACGTACTGCTTCGGCTTTGACCCACTTGGTGAATTTGTCGATAGTGACGAACAGGTGGGTGAAGCCCCCCGTGGCCCGCGGGAACGGGCCTAGGATATCCAGCCCCCAGACTGCGAACGGCCAAGAGAGCGGAATGGTTAGCAGAGCTTGGGCTGGTCGGCGGATTTGCCTGGCGAAGAATTGGCATGCTTTGCATCTCCTCACCAGCTCGCAGGCATCCTGGAGGGTAGTAGGCCAATAAAATCCTTAGCGGAACGCTTTGCCGACAAGCGTTCGGCCGTACATATGGCTCCCGCACATGCCTCCATGGATATCAAAGAGCAGGGCGCTCCCCTCTTCCCGAGTGATGCACTTCAGTAGAATTCCGTTTATGCTCCGGCGGTATAGGTCCCCACCTACCAGAGCATAGCACTTGGCCTTGCGTGCAATTTTCTCAACTGAGGCATCATCGTCGGGGATCACTCGGTCTCGCTAGGAATGCTAGGATGGGGTTCATCCACTGGCCTTCCCGGCCAAGAGTGGCGATCACTCAGTAATCGCCCGGGTACTCCGCTTGACCAGGCTATTCCCCGGGTGCCGCATCGGCGGCATCGCCGCCTTCCCTCCCAGATCTGGGGGCTGAGGTGGGTGCGCTGCCTACCCTCCCAGAATCGGAGGCCGCGATAGGCGCACCGCCATCCTCGCCAGAATCGGAGGCCGCGACGGCTGCACCATCGTCTCCGCCCGAACCGAGGGCAGCGATGGACGGTCGTGATAGTCTTTCTTCAAAGACCCCGACCGGAACAGAGGTTCTTAAGGACGTGAGCTGCGAGAGTCTGTCCGCCAGATGGTTGTCGTGTCAAGGGATATGGATATATCCCAGTCCTTCGAAGTGGCACTCCATCTTCCTAACCTCCGCCAAGTAGGCGACCATGGTAGGATCGGAGCATTGAAATTCCTTCTGCGCTTAATTGATGACCAGTAGGGAGTCGCCTTTGACTTGGAGGCGCCGGACGCCTAACACCGAGGCGGCGCGCAGCCCTACCAGTAGGCCCTCGTATTCAGTGATGTTGTTAGTGGCCTTAAAGTCGAAGGCGACCACGTACTGGAGGGTGTCACCGGTCGGAGAGACAAGGACAACCCAGCGCCGAGCTGAAGGAGCCATCGAAAACAAGGTCGAGGGGAAGCGCGGGTTCTTCTTGACCGGAGTGGCGGGAGTGCATTCGGCAACAAACTCCGCCAACTTCTGGCTTTTGTTGGCGGTGTGGGGTACAAACTTGAGATAGAATTCCCCCAGCTCCACCGACCACTTAGCGAGCGCGACATACGCTTTCGGTTGTGAAGGATCTCTCGCAGGGGGTAGGCAGTGACCACCGTGACTTCTCGCCCTTGAAAATAGTGCCGCAGCTTCCTAGATGCCACCAGGACAGCGTACAACATCTTCTGCGCTTGCGGGTATCTGGTCTCTGCCTTGTGTAACACCTTGCCGACATAGTAGACCGGCCTGGCGCCTTCCTCTCTCGCCACGATCACAGGTGCTCACTCTGTCGGGTGGCAGCGATATCTGAGGAGCAATAGTTCGCCGGCCGAGGCGACCAAAGACAAAGGGAGGAGAAATCTTGCTTGGTCTTGAATGCACGTTGAGCCTCCTCGGTCCACTCAAAGTGGTTCGTCTTCTTCAGTGGCTTGAAAAGGGGCAAGCTCCTTTCTCCCAATCGGGCAATAAATTGCCCAAGGGAGACCAAGCGACCAGCTAGGCACTGCACCTGCTTGAGCCGAACTGGTGGCTTCATGTGTTCAATGGCCACTATCTTGTCAGGATTGACCTCGATACCCCGCCTGGACACGAGGAACCCCAACAGCTTTCCGGAGGGCACGCCGAATACGCACTTTTCGGGGTTGAGCTTCAGGCAATTCTTCCGAAGGTTGGCAAAGGTCTCCTCCAGGTCTCCAATCAGTTCTTCGCTCTTTTTCACTTTTACGACCAGGTCGTCGACGTACACATCAAGATTGCGCCCTATTTATGGACGGAAAGTAATATGCATGGCACGTTGATAAGTAGAACCAACATTTTTAACCCAAAAGCCATTCTGATATAACAATAAACGCTCATGTGTGTTACAAAAGCGGGTTTTTCTTCGTCTTCTGCTACCATGCTAATATGATGGTACCTGAATCGCATCGAAGCACAAGCTCACATCCCGCGTCGAGTCGGCGATGAGATCGACGCGGGCAAGGGTAAGATCCTTGGCGGGCTTTGTTGAGGTCGGTGAAATCGACGCACATCCGCCACTTACCGTTGGACTTTTTGACAAGCACAGGGTTGGCAAGCCACTCATGGTGTGAGACTTCCCGAATGATCCCTATGCGCAGCAGCTTCTCTACCTCCTCCCGAATGGCGTCCTGCCGCTCAGGTGCTTGGCGCCGGACCTTCTGGTGGACTGGGCGCACCTCGGGGAGCGTTGCCAGTCGGTGCTCGATCACCTCCCTGGGGACCCCAGTCATATCGGACGGTTGCTAGGCGAACACGTCGGAATTAGATCAGAGGAAGGCGACGAGCACATCTTCCTATTTGGCGCTGAGGCTAGCGCCAATGAAGACGGGCTTCCCGGGCTTGCCCTCACTCAGAGAGACCACCTTTACCTCGCCGGTCGAGCCAGGCGAGTGCGGTCTCATACCGAGGGCTCCGGAAAGGCGGCATCAGCCGATTTCACGCATGTGGCACCGCCGAGTCAATGCGGCGCGCCAGGCGGCATAAAGCCTCGCTTTGTCCACGAATGATTATAGGGCCACCAGGCCCGGGCATCTTCATCACCATGTATCCATAGTGGGTTGCCGCCATGAACTTGGCCAACGCTGGTCGGCAAAGTATGACATTGTACGGGAGGTCGAAGTCGGCGACTTCGAAGTCGACTAGCTCTGTACGGTAGTTGCTTTCCTCCCCGAAGGTGACGTGGAGGCGCACCTGGCCTAGGGGGACCATGCCAGCCCCCAGGGCTACGCCGTAGAACGGCAAGGCCGGGCGCAGCTCCTGGTTCGACACCTGGAGCGCCCGAAAGGCCTCGAAGGACAGGAGGTTGATGGAGCTCCCTCCGTCCATCAGCACTCGCCCGAGCTTCACGTTTCGGATCGTGGGAGAGACCACGACCGGAAGGTGACCTATGCCGGTGGTGCTCTCAGGGTGGTTAGCCCGACTGAAAGTGATCGGCTCCTTCGACCACTTCAGCATCCGACACACCCCTGAACTCGGCGCCGTGGCGCAGACTTTCCTCCTCAACCGCTTATAGGACGCATTGGAGGGGTAGGTGGATGAGCCACCATGAATATACGCCACGACATGATCCGCCTGCTAGAAGGCCAGCGAGGCGAGGGTCTTCGTCTTGATCGTGGTCGTGAGGGTGGCGCTCCTTGAGTCGCTGCTCGACCATCTTACTCACAACCCAGCAATCATCCAGGCTGTGAGAGTTGGTCTGGTGGATCGGGCAAAAAGGCTCGCCCTCCTTCTCCTCGCGGCGGTCGTTCCTCCGACCACGGCGGCCGCCACGTCGGCCTTGGCGGTCATCCCGCCTGTCACGGCGGTCGCGCTTCCATGATCGGCGTCTTCACGCCGGCGCTTCGCGATCAGACCCGCCTGGTCTCGGCCGCCCTCGAGGTCAACCGTCCCGCGTCCTCACGCGGCGCCAGTTCATCGCCCCGAGCCTTCGCCACCCACGTGCATTTGTGCGCCAGGGAGAAGAGCTCGGAGGTGGTGGCGATGTCACAGGTCGCCATCTTTACCCGCATCTTGCGGTCGCGAACGCCTCTTCGAAAGGCGATGACGACCGACTGCTCCGAAATCCGGGGGATCGTGTTGCGGCAGTGGCAGAATCGCCGAGTGGAGTCGTGCAACGACTCCCCCTTTTCCTGCTCGAGGGCATGGAGATCATCCTCCACGCCCGGCTGTGCGAAGGAGCCTTGGAAGTTGGCGACGAAGAGGCAGCACAACTCCTCCCACGAGCGCATTGACCCTCGTAGGAGGTTTAACAACCAAGACCGGGTGGACCCCGTCAAGGCCGTTGGGAAATAGTTGGCCATGGTCTTTTCAGACCTGCCAGCGACACGCACCACCGTGGTATAGATCTGCAGGAACTCCTCGGGGTTGGTGGTGTCGTCGTACTTCTCGATGGAGGCCAGGTGAAACCTTTCGAGCCACGCCACGCATCATAGCCGTCGGGAAAGCGCCTGGCATCCGACGTCGTAGGGGGAATCCGTCCGGCCACCGGAACCCCGGCCCGGAGACCGTGCCGGGGAGTGCGGACTGCGACTCCGTAGAGAGTCAGAGGAGCGGACTTCCTCCTCACTCTGAAGGTGAGTCACGAGAGGAACTCTCACCCCCAAGGGCCATCCATTAAATCGCATGGCCGGCAGCGACGCGCAGTGATCACACAAATCCCCGCCGCGTCGTTGGCGACGCTTCTCCAAATGGGCCCTCGGGTCCTCACGGCTCCTCGTGGAGCTGGGACCTTCTTCTTGCATGCCCTTTCCCTTACTCTGGCCCTCCTGGCCAGAGCGCTTCCCACTTGGGCGGCTGAAAGCTTGGGTGCGATCGACGTGCACCCTTGGTTGAGGAGTACCGACGGTCCCGGACCGATCGGGCATCCCTACGCAGAGCTGGGCCGCGTCCACGAGGCCAACGATATCCCGCAGCCACGGCGTGGCCGGGGTGTCTCCTGCAAGTTCCACCGGAGGGTGGTCTAGGAGGAGATAGACCGCATGCAGGTTCTGGGCCAGAGTGGTAGCCTCCATGGCCAGCCGACGCCGAACCGGAAGTTCGACTGCTGCCGGGGGGCGCCACCGCCCTCCTGCGGGGGCGGCGTGAGGCGATCCCTTGTCCGGCGAGAGTGCCGGGACGTGTTCTAGGCGCTGCTAGCCTCCGCCACCTCTTGTCGCTACGAGTGTCAATCCGCCATCACTAGATGCAAGGTCCTCTCGGACAGAAGGCCGGAACCCACCGGAGAGATGGCTGGGTGAGCCAACTACTAGCCCCCTACCTGGCGCGCCCCTGTCGGCGTATTCCGCCTGACAGGACCCCATCAACGAACAAGGTTGACCACTCCCAAGACGGAAGGTATGGTTCGGTAGAGGGCGTCTTCGTGGCTGGAAACCCTAATAGCTCTCTACGATGGATTCTGGGGATCAACGGATCAATGGACATGGTGATGTACCCAGATTCAGGCCCTCCAGCGCGGGTAATAGCCCTACGTTCTGCTAGATCTTTGTTAAAGAAATGTGGAGGCGATTACAAGGGTTCTCCTAGTCTTGTGCTTCTGCGTGTGTGTCGCTCTGCCTGTGTGTTCCCCTCTCTCTCCATGCACCGAGGCGCCCTTATATAGACAGGCCGGTCAGGCGGTGAGAAGATGACGCTATACTGATCTACGACTCATTAATTACACCCATCATTCGATCCTTATCTCACTGACCCATGGCTCATTTATTACGCTCGTCGCTGTAGCCTTGTCCTTCAAGCCCCATTTAATGCCGTTGCGTGGCTTCGCCCAGTCCGCCCGGGATATGACACTCCTGCAACAGGGTTGGTGAGAGACGTCAGAGGAATGGGCCGTCGTCGTGTCGATAGCAGAATCCTCCACCATTAATGGCCCTGACGCAGCATGTCAGGGGGAGGAGGCTTCGAGGCAAAGCCTTCTCCTTATTCCTTTGGTTGCCTCCATGGCCTAACAAGGGGGGCCCAAACGCCCGCCCACTTGCTAGGCCACCTTTTAAGCCGATGCCCGGCGGGCAGGGTGTGATTGCCGACCTGCCCGCCAGGACACCACGCGAAGCCGCTTCGCCCGACAAGCGGCGTAGCCGCCCCACCTTTCGCCGAGGCCACATGGGCAGAGCCACTTTTGGGCCTACCACTTACGCGGCGGAGAGGGTACCCGGTGCAAAGTACACCGACAGTTAGCCTAATGAAGTGTTGGTTAAAATCATAGAGTGGCCGCCATCTTCCCCTTCCTCTTCAATTCCTCCTCTTCCTCTCCCCCCTCATCTTCATCTTCCCCTTCCCTTCCTCTTCCTCTCCACTTCTTCCCATTCCTCTTGTCCTCCCCTCTCCTCTCCTCTCCTCCCCTCACCCCTTCTCTTCTCTTCTCTTCCTCTCTTACTTTGACGTCATTTCAATTGGCGATAGAGGGGACGGGTCTCTCTGTCGCCAAATAAAATGCCAACAAATGACTTGGCTGCCCATGTGGATACTCCTGTAGCTGTTTGAAGTAGCTATAGAGCTCTTTCCCTATTTCAAACTATCATAGAGGTCTATTTTTGTAATTTTTTTTGCATATTATTTTGATGTATTATTTGAAAAAAAAATTCAAGACTCTACAGCTCTACCAGGTACCAGCAGCTTCAAGTGATGGACACTAGTAGCAAAGGACAATAATGCACCAACACTGTAGACCCAACTCAGTTGAGCTTCATTTGCCTTATTAGGCACTGACACTCGAGATCCTTGTCAATAATGCTCCATCAACCATCCCAGGCCTGTGGTTTTCAGGTTGACCTAATATGTTATTTTCCAGTTCACCCATATATGGTTTTCTTCGGCTACCCACAACTACAAATCTACAATGATTTGGGCAGGGTTTCAAACACCAGCAAAAACCGTCTTACCATTCCGGTTCGAGATTCAAAACTGCTCAGTAAACCGGTCTTATTAAAAAATATTAAAAATTTTGAAAAAATTTATGTGTTCAAAAACCGTTGAAAAACTATGGATTTTCATAAAAAACCGCTCAAAAACCGTTTTTAAAGAATATTCAATTGGTCGGGTTGATTTTTCATGAAAACCGAGCGGTTTTTCATGAAAAAGCGTGGTTTTCGATCTTTTTATTTTTTTCAAAATTTTTTGATTTCTTAACCATTCGGTTTCTGACGATTTTTTAGCGGTTTTTACGAAAACCGTACCGCAAATTTCGAACTGGTTTTTTATTTCGATATTTGAAATCCTGGATGTGGGCCTCATTTCCGTGTGCAGCGACGTTTTATTCCATGCTGTTACTGTGCTGCATGTGATAGCACCACTGCTCCACTACTTTGATGAGCACCTGAATGGAATCTTTTTTTTGCATCTCTGATAAGAGAGACCAAGGAGCAACCTCTTGTACTTCTCTGCCTGACAAATAAGGTAGAGATTCTGTTTTAGTTTCAGTGGTTTCTAACAATTAATGAGTTTCATAGCTTCTGGTGTATGCTACGTTGGCCATTGCACCTGATAACCCACAAGCAATTTATGCATTCCAAGTTCACTATATCTGGAATACCAACAGGCTCTTTTACAACATAAGTACACTCCTTCCTATCAGTACTAAAAGGTTCATGGACTTCAGCTACCACTCCTTTTTGTTATTAATACATTCTTAATATCTTAATAATATCGTGCATAAATCAACTGATTTTGAGAAAAATAATAAGCATGACTGCTACAAGGAATAAAATGATTTTACTGGATAGTGTCCACAAAATGGTCCATGCAGGGAGGCAAAACGTTCACTTCATATGGTCCAATTCTGTGTCCTCAGTAAATTGTGGGCAACAGGTTAAATCAACTGATTTTGAGAGAAATAATAAGCATGACTGCTACAAGGAATAAAATGATTGAACTGGATATTGTCCACAAAATGGTCCATGCAGGGAGGCAAAACGTTCGCTTCATATGGTCCAATTCTGTGTCCTCAGTAAATTGTGGGCAACAGGTGTCCCAAGTTCCCAGCACCTCTTCTATAGTACCCTGAAAGTTTGCAGTTGCAGGAACAAGGAAATCCCTGATAACCAATCGGCTCGTGTTGAGCATCTGACCCATATCCACATATCAGCGCTGCTGCTCTGCAAAAGGTCAGTGGCTCTGTGATAGCCACACGCATAATTATACATTTAATTTCGGTGACAGAAAAATCTGTCTTCAATTTTCTTTCATTTTTTGTGTCAACAAAATAAAAATACAGAATAAACACAATAGGAAGAATATCTAGTATTTTATATGCCTAAATGGGTTAATTTCACACAAAACATTGGACGCCATTAGATGCTTGAGTTCAGATAAATGAACCACTCATCTCCAAATGAGGTAAAGTTCTATTTGGTTGACAGTAATCAGGCCAAGGACTCCTAACTTGGAACCCAAGAATCACAGAAGTGTGTGGAAATGCGGAGTTGATAAAACTCATAAATAGGAGAAGATGGAACAGATAAGTTATCATATGTCAAATATATGCAATAAGTATATTTGATTCTCTCACCCAACAAAATTTATTTGTTGAGTTTTCAGCTACACGCCACTATGTTGAACTTTTTGCAGTAATTCTCTCAGGAAGTGTGGCTAGCCAGATCTATTGCAGCATACTTGGCACAATGAAGCTGATTTTACAATGTGTAAGTTGTTAGATAATCGAGCTGAATTGGCATGTCAGGTGTTATCAGTTAAAACATAGAGTTTATAGGCTTGTAGAAAAGCTCACGGAAGCTACCTGCAAGGATGAAAAGATATAGGTAGAACAAGAAAGTGACACTATCAATATGCATTAATTTAGGCTAAAAGCACTAGAAACATTAACTGTCTTCCTTGCTCTATATCTAAACAGCGCAAGGTAACCTGACACATTCAAATGAGTTGCCGGAAGCTACCATTTTCATTGACCGATGCTACAGAAAAAATAATTAATAGTGACCAAATTACTATGCCAAGTCAATGCAAAATCCTTCAAGCTATTCTGCTAGTTAACCTGGATATTCTTGGGGAGGATCTAAGCCTGGGGTAAGTAGGGCCCGGGCCCCAGGCTTGACCCAAATAACAGTACAAAATACTGTTCAATTTGTATTTGGCCTGAGGCGCGGCCGGCCCAGTTTTGCGAACGCCTAGGGCATTGTTGCAAGCACAGGGAAGGTCAGATAAAGGCCACGCCGCCGCTCTCTGCAGGCCGTAGTGCTCCTGCGCCCGATCCAACGATCCGCCGCCGCTTCGCCAAATGGTCGCCACTTAGCCGCTCCGACATCGACCCGCCCGGTGCTCGTTGCTCCACGCCGCGTCTCACTGCTCTCGATCTCGCCGTCACCCCCACTCCCGCCTTCTTTGCTTTCATCGCTCCGTGCCTCGATTGCTCGATTGTTGCTTGCGGCTCACCCGACGCCCGCGTTCGCAGAATCCGGTGAGTAGTCGATCGGCCGACAGTGGCACGATGCGCCGCCGTTCGCCCACTCCGCCCTAACACTACCCGAGCCGTCGCCCTAGCCCCTCGCGCCATGCTTCATTGTCTCCGTGTGGTCCTCGGCGATCGGCGACTTCGGCATTGTCTGTTGCTCACGCACCACGATCGGCTACTGCTCGCCCTGACCCTCCCACCGGCCGCCCGGCAAAGCGGCAATGCCCGTCGGCCCCGCCCCGCCTCCTGCGCCTCGCGCTCCGCCGTCTCCGTCTGGTATTGTTTTGTATTGCCACACCCTTTCGTTCTGTAAGCGGTCCCAAACCCATGCATTATTCAACAATTTGTTTTGGCTTACTGGATCAACAAACCCATGCAGAAATAACTGTCCACTATGCAAAGCACTTGATTAAATCTGAATTGGTTCAATTTTCATTGGCCACTGAATAGTAAGTACTTCATTCTAAATCTTTTATGGTATTAGAATTTCTAGTTCATTGTTCTACATATTTATGTTACTTGTTCAGGTATATATACAATATGGAATTCAAATTTATTTTTAATTGTGTATTTGTGCTGTACTTTTGTCGTGCCTAAATTTCTGTAGTCTTTAACAATAGTAATAGTCACCTATTTTCGTCCCTAGGCGTATAAAAATCCTGGCTCCGCCACTTCTACTTCATACAAAAGCTACCTTTTCATGCCCTTTTTTTTCTCCAAACATAACCTACGTTTGGGCATATTCCATGGCTGAACTTCAGCGCAACACACCAATTCAGCAAAATGTTCATAATCCCGGTTATATTGGGAATATGCCCAAGAGGCCAACCATGAAGATGATTACCTTGTATATATACTTATATTGTTCTTTTAATAATGTCATGTTATAGATTATCAAGTATGTGATTTGATCGTGAAACTCTGTAAGTTGATTATGACATTGTTATAAATTATTCCTTGTTTATGTATTAGTTAAGACACTAATAATCTTTATTCAAAACAAGCATATGAATTGTTTGATACATGTTTTTATTGTTGCTTCCTATGGGGGTACATTACAACAAATCTTCTTTTTCTTAATTATATTTCACAAATTATGACTATATAATACAATTCAATCATATGAATATATGTAAGTGTACATACAATTGGACTAACCCGCTTATGAAACACCTTTTAATGACTTGATTAGTGTCATAAGTTGTTTCATACAAAATAATAATGATTGATCCTTAGACCTGAGATCGACACAGTTTTCTACATGAAGATGGTATGCTTTGATGTTGTCTAACATTGTCCGTAATTGGATAATCATAAGGACAACACTCAAGTATGCTTTGAATCATGCAGAGATAAATATATGATCAAGATGGAATTTGTCCTCCTCATACTGAGGAAAAGATATTGATTGACCACTCGATGAAATAGACTAAAGAATGTGCATAGCCATACCTGAACGATTAAATGTGTTAATCGATCGTTCTTATTAGTCTATTTCAGAGAAACGAAAAATCGGTTTAACAGTGTAAGGATGACACATATCAACCTTGAGTTAAATCATGATATCAAAGTGACAATGGGACCGATATGTATTCATTGAAGGTTTGTCGGATAAATGATATTTATGCAATGTAGGTAATCGTTATGTTCTGTTAGGATCCGCTTGTGACTAATGAATCGGAAAAGGAATTTTTCAATTTATTGACAACATAGCATGAACCTAAAATGTCATACACAAGAACAAGCTTCAAACAGATTTATGAAATCTTTTCTCGTGACATACGTGTCAACGCAATTGAACATATTATTTGGTTGTGTTACAAAAAGAGCTGCAAAACCCACGTGCAAAATATGATTTTTGCACTAAAATCACTGTAGCATGACAGGTACTGTAGCCACCGATATGCGAACAGTGCCAGGTGTCAGTTACTATAGCAACCGACATGTAAACATCACCGAGTGTAGATATTGAAGCACCGACTTCGCCACTGTTATTAAGTCATCGCTTAGGCGACGCCTAGGCATCGGAGGATGACCGCCGTGGCCGGTCGCCTCGCCTGGCTGGGCTTGGTGTGGAGAGACAAGAGATCCATGCGCCTCGAGCATCTCCAGCCGCACCGCCATCGCCTCCTTTGCCGTCACTGCAAGATCTGGCCACCGCCGTCTCAGATCTGGCCGCCGCCGTTCCCGATCTGCAGTGGCCGTAGGCGGGGGTGGAGGAGAGGGGAGAGGAGTCGGCAACTGTAGGGGGAGGGGGAAGAGAGGTCGCCAATGGCAGAGAGAGGAGTCGGCATGGGGAGGTGTGCGTGTGAATGGAGAGGAGGAGCCGAGGCGAGGAGGCGAAAGTCGGGGAGGCTGCCACGCGTGTGAATGGGAGCCAAAGTGAAGGCGAACATGCGGCCGGCCGCTAGGAGTGCTAGTGCAGCGCTGCGCATTGAATGGGCTGAGAACTCCCTTGACTGCTATTTTTGACTGAGAACTTATTTGACTACTATTTTTTATGCTAACTTGAATTTTTTTGGCGCCTAATTCTCGCCTAGGCCCCTAGGCGTCCAGGCGCCCTGGAGGCGACTCGCCTCACCGGGGCGCCGTGATAACCATGGACTTCGCTACAATATTTTGGCTATAAATTCGGGTTCCGGGTTCAGAAAATTGAGAGGAAAAGAAAAGGAAGGTGAAGAAGTTTCACCTGCACTAGATAAAAGGTCACAATAATCGTATTGCTCGGTAATAGTATATGGTGCCATTCGCCTGTTCATATGAATACTTAAAGTACATGGTTTCTACTGCCACGAAGATCCGACGTATTCATTTCTGCTGCTACATCTAGGAGTTGAAGCTGTGAGGTTCGCGAGAGCTTCTCCAAATACAAAGCGCTCCTAGGACCACGATACGCATTTATTGCTTTTGATATTTTATAAATCTTGATTCTAATGCATACGATCAATCCGGAAAGAGAATAAATTTTTAAAATTTAGTGAGTCTTTCCCACTCTAATTTCCCAATAGGTTATACAAATCTACTCTCAACACAAGCATCCTATTCAAGGCTTGCATCTACTTTGAATAAGGAATATGCTATTTCAGGAATCAGCACAACAGCCTGCTAATAAGCCTAATAGGCCTTATGATTTCAACAAAGAAGCTTTCACCCGATTCGCTCATGTTAGTAGTAATGAATACAAGGCACTTGCAAAGGTGTTAGTTTCTGTTAGAGTGTCCATTGAAGTTCAGCGCCTGTTCAAACAGCACATATCGTGTTCACAGTCAACACCAGATCAAGTGCCTTGTCTTATTTCACACACTGTCAATTCACACAGCAAAGTTTCTCTTGACAAATCTTTTTCCCAGGCATACTAATATAACAATAATTACTCTTTTACATATAGGATAATTATGTATGTTAACATGAATAGAGGTTACTTTGTTTTGTGCATGGCAATACAGTATTAGGGCCTGTTTGGGACAGCTCCAACTCCACCAAAATCTGTGGAGTTGGTGGAGCAAGGTATTTTTAGCTCCAGAAATTTATGGAGCTGGAGTTGTAGGTACATTAAGAGTGTTTAGGTAGATCATCTTGTTTACATTTTAGACTAAAAATATAAACTTAATTCACTTTATTTTAGCCTATAAGTGTCAGCTCTGAACTGGAGTTGGGAGCTGGAGCTCTCCCAAACAGGGCCTTACTAGGACACCTATATCAAAAAAAAATTGCCGAATTAGAAACCCCAAATCCGAGTCAAATTACAACTCCGTGTCCAATTTCAAATAGCATTTCCTATATCAATTTTTTTTTGCCAAATCAGATACCCTGAATTGGAGTCAGATTCCGGTTCAGAGTAACACTGGAATAACTAGATAATTGGCTGGAAAACGGGCCTTTTTCCATAAGGGGAATTCCTTTAACTCGATTCTTTTAGTCAGAATTGCTGCAACGTCAAAACCAGTGGTTTCTTTCAACATGCTCTTGGTTCGTCAGCTCTAGTTAGTTACACACATTTCAGGCACTAAGGGTCTGTTTGGTTCCCTGCCTAAACGAGTCACGTCTAAGGTTAGTAGGTTACTACAGGTGTGGCACGTCTAAGTTGACTGAAGTTAGCTGCTGTTTGGTTCCCTACCACGCCTAAGGTTAGCACGTCTAAGAATTTTGTGGCACGCGTTTGGATTGTGGCCATGACTTGGCTTAGGCACTTTAGACAACTTTGACGCTTGATTTGTCCGCCTCACATTTGGCAAAAAAAAAAAAAAACAATGGCAAAGAAACCATGCCACGCCTAAGACTTGTAGCCTACCTCACCTAGGTAAGGAAACCAAACACCTACCTAAGCACATATGGCCTGCCTAATTTCAGTTATGACTCACTTAGGCAGGGAACCAAACAGACCCTAAATCTTACCACACAGCCAAAGATCAGTTCATCAGTTGCAGATTGCCAAAACCGCTAATTTGTCACTCAGTTGCACACACACCCAGCAAGGGAACAACAACAATCATCAGTGTTAGAGATAACTCAATATTTCAACTTACCGTATCTTTTAATTTTATCTATAGTTTGTTAGGAGTTAAGTTTTCTATAATTTGGATTTTTTTGATGGGAAAATATCTAGTGCAAATGACTATTCAGTGCTAAAATGCTAACATCCATCGTGGACCATTCGATCTATCATGTGTGGTTTAGATTGAGAGTGGTGGAACCCTTGTTACTTAAGCAGGTTTTGAAAACCCTCTATTTCTCTCCTCATTCCATGAGGAGCTTCCACCACTCTCAATCTAAACCACACATGATAGATCGGATGGCACAATGGATGTTAACATTTTAGCACTGAATAGCCATTTGCACTAGATATTTCCCCTTTTTTGACTGTATAAGCTAACTCCTTGTACTTGTAATTTTAGAAGTAGTATTATAGTAGATTGTTTCCCGTAGTTTTTTTTCTCGCAAGAGTTTTTCTATGTTAAATCTGTCTCCATTTATTTTGCTATGCATCTATCCCTAACAAGTAGCATCTATCACCGTTAATTGAAACATTATAGTTAATTGTTTCTCGTGATTTTTTTCATAAGAATTTTTCTATGTTAAATCTTATATCCAATTTTATACTGTATATCTATCCCTAACAATCAGCAATGCGCTAATTCTTAAGCCGGACACCATTAATGCCAAGTAGCCAAGCACCTTGTATCAATACTATCATCCGACATTAACACCAAACATTACTACAATTACAAATCAAACAAACAACTACAAGAAAAAGATCGCACATCAAGGGCCAAAGACACAAGCTATAGCATGCCGAAGAGGTCTGGATTACTATTACCAATCGAGCTCACGCGAAATCCTCCACCAAGATCTGCTTCTCCACGGCCACCGCCTCCTCCTCCTTCCCCTCCTCTCCATTGCCTTCTTCGGATCCTGATTCACTGAGCCCCTCCCTGATCCCCTCGACGCAGCCCTTCTCCCGTCCAAGCATCTCCTCCCGCTCTTCCCCGACCACAACAACCCTATCTTCCTCATCTCCGCGCCCTCCGACCACCACCACCTCGTCGCCGCCTCCACCCCCGCTCGCTCGGCCGCCGCCGACCACCACCACCTCGTCGGCTCCGCCGTGACTGCCGCCTCCGGCGACAAGGATGGCGTCGGGAATGGAGTCGTTTTCCTCGTCGTCGTCGAAGCGGGTGAGGCGGGAGGAGACGGCCTCGGCGGCGAGGGAAAAGGCCTCGGCGATAGACTCTGGCGGGAGGGCGCAGTCCTCGAGACCCGCGTCCTCCAGCCGCGGCGGCCGGATGGACTCGCCGGCGCCGGCAAGGAGCCTGCTGCCTTCCTCGGCCATCTGTATCTTGTGGAGACTCGAGAATGCGTGTGACTGCGTGAGAGGAAGGGGTTTCGAGAAGGGGCTACGAAGTCGGCGAGGATGTCGAACGCAGTCTTAAGCGTTGTACTGCTTTGCTGGCTTTGTCGTAGCTGCTCAAACAGTCGTGGCCTGGCTCGTCACAGCTTGGCTTGACACCAGGCCAGGGCTGAGTTTGGCAGCCCATGAGCCCGTCAGTCTCGGCCCAATCTTTCTTTACTAATTAGAGAATTTTTTTATTTAATATTTATTTTAAATCTTTTTTTCAAAACTAATCGGCTGGAAAAAATTGCAAAACTACCTCCTGTCGCCCTAGCATGGAGCGATCGCCCCCATACTAGGGCGACAGGTGCTCTACATAGCGGTTCATGACGGCGAAATTCCAAAAATTAACGACATAGCTAAAAAAAAATTGAAAAATAGACTGATCGCCCCAACATGGGGTGATAGGATACTGTAGATTTTTTTTACAATATTTGTTGTAAATTTTTTTTACAATATTTGTTGTATTCAACCGGAAAAAATTACCTGATAAAAAACTTCTTGTGATGTAATGAACGTGAAAAATTATTTTACTTGTTAGTGATACGCATCCCACTTAGGGATTTTCGTTGCCTCGTGGGGCCCACCGAATATGGCCTAAAAAATACGAGAAAAATCACGGGCGACCTACGCAACGTGGAATACCACTTATGTACAGGCGAGATGGCCGGACATTGCCCCGGCACGAAGTTGCGAAAATCGGAAAAGACACTCGCGCCACGAAACCGCGGAAATTGTGGCCACTTAAGGGTTTCGTAGCCTCGCAGGCGTGTAGGATATGGCCCGAAAATCTTGAAAAAATCAAGGCGACCTCACGCATAACACGAGCTACCACTTATGTACGGCGAAGTGGCGGACATTGCCCCGCATGAAGTTGCAAAAATCGGAAAAGGCACTTGCGGCCACGAAACCGCGGAAATTATGGCCACTTAGGGATTTCAGAGGCCATGGCAGCCGGATCTGACCAAAAAATCTGAAAAAATCAAGGGCGACCTACGTAATGCGGGCTACCACTTATGTATGGGCGAGGTGGCCGACATTGCCCCAGCATGAAGTTGCGAAAATCAGAAAAGGCACTCGCATGCCACGAAATCGCGAAAATTGTGGCGACTTAGGGATTTCGTAGCCACGAGGCGAGGCCGATCTGACCAAAAAATCTGAAAAAATCAAGGGCGACCTCACGCAACGCGAGCTACCACTTATGTATGGTGGTGCCAGACGCGTTCTCGCATGAAGTTGCGGAATCGGAAAAGCACTCGCGCCCCGAAACCATGAAATTGTAGCCACTTAGGGTTTTTAGCCCCAGCAGTGGACGGATCGACTCAAAAATCTGAAAAAATCAAGGGCGACCCTACGCAACGCTGGCTACCACTTATGTATGGGCGGTGACGGGACGTTGGCATGGCGGGAAGTTGCGAAAATCGAAAAAGGCACTCGCGGCCATAAAACCGCGGAAATCGTGGCCACGAAACATCTAATTTTTGACTGCTAGTTTGCTTGTTTCGTATGGCGTGTCATACAAACGGCGCTTCACGGTGGAATTTTCAAATTTGACGGCGAAATTATCAAACTTTTAAGAACAATCGCTGGTCGCCTAATACTGGGGGGATAGGACCCACCATATTTGTATTTAATATTTGTTTTAAATTGTTTTTCATATAATAAACGAGGAAAAATTAACTTTCTTTGTGAAAATGTCGAGGCACCTTGCTGAAGTTAAATATCATACGATATGGGCGATCGCCCCATACCCAGGCGATATCTACCCTTTATAACCTTCGTTCTCGCTCGCGGCCTCACAAAGCCAGCAGCGAAAGAAGAAGAAAGAAAAAAAGAGAGAAGGGAAGGAGAGGGAGGAAAAGATAAGTAGAGGTTCAATCCAAAATGCTGAGGCGTGCAAGTGAAAAGGGAAAGGGGAAGGCGAAGGAAGAGGTAGGCGCTTCGGCGTGGCCACGCAACATCGCGTACCAGGACCTCTTCGTACCTTCGGGGTTGTCCCACCGATGTTTCTGTGCGGAGATCCTTGCAGGCTCGTCCGCTTTTAGGATATTCCAACTTGGAAGAGGAGGTATTGGAAATGCCGCAACTACGAATTTGACCCGTCGAAGAAGAGGCTGAAGAATCGCTAGCTGGTAACAATCATCGTGTTTCATAATATTTGTACGTGAAACTTTGCTAATTTATTTTTCATGCGATGCGCCTTGCCATTGTGTGAATTTGAGCGATGGTTTGATATGGAGATCGATCCGAAGACCAAAGGCTCCTTGATCAAAGCATCCGAGACAAAGAGTTCAGACGGTAGCTTGAAGCGCAGCGTGACGCGGCATGCGAGGAAGCACGTCGAAAGGAAGCGGAGGAGAAGGAGGCCGAGAGAGAGAGGGGAAACGAGAGAGGGCACGTTGTGCCAGAGAAGCCCCATCAGAGGCATGGGCCAAAGGGAAGTGGCCTCCATCCACTCAGTAGACATGAAATTGTAATCATTATTTTCCTTGTTCGTGATGCGCATCCTAGTTTTATGTCGTAATGAAGAGTGTGGTCTACTTTATTTTCCACGGTAACTTCTGATCTGGGAAATCGTGGGCTAGCACTTATCTATGGGTGACCTAGCTAGGTGTTGTCCCGGCGCGAAGTTGTGAAAATCGGAAAAGGCACTCACGTTACTAATTGGGAAAGATAAGCTAAAAAAAATGCAAACACTGAGTTCAGACAGTTATACAACATGGTGCTGAAGATAAAGAAATTACAAAAGTACAGCTGTACAACAACTCAGTCACGACCACGCCTCCTGATCTGGTCGGTGGGGTACGTGAGTAGCGACGGCAAACGGGCAGCCCTCCTAGGCCGGCCCTGCTGCGCAGGGGTAGTGTAGTCTGTCGGCGACTCGGGTGTGTCCTGGTGCGGTGCTCCCAAGAGCTGAGAGGGCCGAGGTACTTAGTGGATAGGTACTGGGCCACGTCGAACGCTCGCTCCTCCTCGATGTCGTCGTAGTCCGTGGTCGCCAAAGCACCTCAGGGTCTGGCTGGGCGTGATTTAAGATCGCCTCGTCACCCCAGTGCCGCCACTGTGGTCTTGGGAGGACATGAGGGCTCGTAGTGGCCGACATCGGGCCTTGGGGGACAGTTGCCTCGGGGAGGTGCGAGCACGGCTCCACTAGGAGGGGGAGGTGTTGGCCTATGGGGACGTGGTGCGCTGCGCTCGACGACGTCTCCCCCCCCCCCCGGCAGGTGGCCAGGCGACGTGCCCGCCTCACCATGGTGCGGATCCGATCATAAGCTGAGCGGTGGTCATTGATGGTGATCTGGATGCCCTCGTCGAGGCGCGTCAACATGGATGTAGCCTCCGCCTCAGCCTCCCCTAGCATATGTCCCTGCATGTAATGATAGGTTGATATGAGGTAATTTACATAAAAAAGACACACGTATGGAGATTCGATTGTGGCACTTACCGCATAGTTGTCCCTCTGGGACATCTGTGAAGGGTACATGTCTGACACCGATGCCTGAGCTGCGACATAAGGTGTTGGTGTGTACCCCACCCTGAGCTGAGTTTGCGGCGCGAACCACTCCATGTACTACTCGTACATGGTATGGTCGTACGGCGGGGTCTCGGTGACCGTGTCCATCTCACGCCATCCCACTGCAGTGCCCACTGCACCATGCGATGCATGAACGGAGTGCCCGGTGCAGACCCCATCCGGTTCATCATGCAATGCAAAAATGGTAATTTACATACAACATGCATTCCGCGGGAATGGTAAGCGATGTGCTTTCGATGAGGCGACTGTGCACACCACGTGAGACAACGTGAGCAGCGGTAGGGAAAGTCCGAAGAGGCCGAATCGTCGCAAAGACACTTTCGATGCGACGAGTACTCCTCGATGCACAGGTCGAAGACGAGGACCCTACGGGTGAGCCAGACCGGATGGTCCTTCCAGCAAAGCTCGGAGAGCTCGTGGAGGTGCTTTCGGACACGGGCGTCAGATGCGTCTTTGACGGCGTCCACCGCACATCCTCGTCTTGGAGCTTGTCGAACTCCCGAATGAACTCGGGGTATGTCCTCCTAATCTGGTGGTGGGCATACAACCGCTGCAAAAATAAAAAATAGTGCATGTTATGAAAGTGTTAAAGTGGGGGATAAGATACAAGGGGGCATACCTATCGCTGAACCCAGAAGAGGCCCATGGTGGGCCAGTCGATCGGGTGCTGATGGTATAGAGCCTGTGAGTACAGCCTCGGGTTAACAACAGGCCTACCGATGGGGAAGCGCTCCCAGGACCATAGCCGCAGTAGTAGGACGCAACCCGTCAAGATCGCCCCCTGCAACCCTCGAGAGACAACTTCGCAAAGATCTCTGTACGTGCACGCGAGCACGACAGAGCCCCACGACCACTGCACCATCTGTTTATAACGAGAAAGTTAGACATGTTCTGTCATAAGAGATTTTAACGGAATGTGTTACCTGCTCTGCCGGGGTGTCGGCGATCGACCGGGCGAACTCGATCATGTGTCGGTCCACCGTGTCCCCGTGCGAGGATGGGAACAGGTACCAACCGAACAGCAGCAGCAGGTACGCCTCCAGGTGGTGTGCCAGGTCCTCCTCGTCGGCGTCCAGGTGGAGAGGCTTAGCCTACAGCATTCGGTACAATATTGTCAGCAGCTCAGCGCGTATCTGTTAAATTGCAATGAAGGAATGGAGGAGGTACTAACCGTGAACTGGAGCAGCCATGCCTTCGTCGGTCCGTGCCACTCACCTAGCTTGAGGGGCATGTACGGGGAGGCTGCGGGGTGTCGCAGCACCTGGAGGAACCACGCCTCTATCTGTGCGTGCCACGTCACGGGGGCGTCGTGCGGCACAACTGGAGGACCCACACAGGGAGTCCTAGCAAGTAAGACACGTCCTGTAGCATCGGAGCCATCTCTCCGCAAGGCAGGTGGAACGTGTGCGTCTCCGGTCTCCACCGGTCCACGAGTGCGGTCCGCGAGGACCATCAGACACGAATCGTGGGACGTCTGAGGGCCTCACCATGGTGTCCACCTGCTCCACCATCCTGCAGAATGGAAGTAAACCGGCCACTCGTAATCTGCGGCTGCACGTAGTGTGTAGTGTCGTTAAAATTCCATTAACAGGTAAGTACATGTACATAAAAGAGTATGAAAAATTGGCGACTTCTTCGTGGAACCCAGGACGTGGGTCGATCTTGAAGCTACTCGTTCGGCACCCTAGACCGCAGTGTCGTTAGCTATCGGCCCAAAACTGCGGACAACCTAGACCGTGGGTCGAATCCACGGTCTCGTCTAGCGACTTAGGGCAAGCGTCACGAAGACGCTCAACTCTCGCCATAAATGTTTGTGCTGCGTGGTTACAAAGCAAATAAATGGTTAGAAAGCACATAAAACAAACTGGATAATAAAATAAGTAAATGTACGAAGCAGATGAAACAAATTGGACAACAAGTAAATGTAGAAGGCAAATAAAACAAACTGGACAATAAGTAAATGTTACACGTTACAACTACCAAAAATTAAATGGAAAGTAATGAAATGTTGCACAATCAAATATATGTTCGATCGCGCACATACAATAAAAAATTACATGACGGGGACAACAAATAACTAGTACATATTCAAGAACGCGAAGACACAATTACGACGAATACAACACGTTACAACAAATACATTTACACATACACGAGATAAAATTACATTATTCACAATTACGACGCGCTTCCGACTCGTCCATATCGCTCCTAATACGCCGTGTCCTTCGACGCCCGACCTTCTACTTCAACATTCGGATGTCTGTTACCCATCGATGCCCTAGAGGAGGGGCTGCCGTGAACGATCCATCGACTCGGTACCCGTACACCTCGTTATGTCACGTGTTCAGAACACTTTGCTTGTAGTAGTAGTGAGAGATGTACGGACGACATGATTGGTGTGTCTCAACAGCAGTAGCAATCACATGTGAGCACGGCAAGTGCAGCAGGCGTGGCTTCTGGCAAGAGCACTCTTAGTCAGCAGCTCGGAGTATGCATAGATGGGAAGTCCTCTCCCGGTGGGCACCTCTGCGACCCGGCCACCGCGAAGGCTGCGTGGTACCTCCGTTCCACGCCACTCTCCGGTGTCAGCGATGTGTCTGTGCCTTCCTTGTCTTGTTGGCCATGTACGTAGAGACAACCGTTGAGTAGGACAGGCGATTGTCCGACATACATGCAGCGGAGGCCTTGT
Source organism: Guadua angustifolia (assembly GCA_036346375.1). Classification (NCBI taxonomy): domain Eukaryota; kingdom Viridiplantae; phylum Streptophyta; class Magnoliopsida; order Poales; family Poaceae; genus Guadua; species Guadua angustifolia. The sequence goes on from JAYEVE010000853.1 coordinate 36,739, forward strand.
ACCGTTGAGTAGGACAGGCGATTGTCCGACATACATGCACCTCAGGAGTATTGTCCTCCTTGTCCAAGTGTTCGCCATCAGGGACTTCCTCATCCGCACGGTCCTCCTCCTCCATCAAGTCAACTATATGCCCCACCTCCTCCCTCTCGTCGGCCACCCCTCGCGCCTCCACGACTGTCTCCTCGCCCCCTGATCCCCTCGCCACCGCCAACCTCGTGTCCCCCATCTCCGGGGTCCTCGCCACCTTCATCATCACATTCTTGCATATCTGTCTTCCCCTCCTCCATAATATCTACCCCGACATTACGAACCTCCGACACCGATGGAGGTACCTGGTACCACTCTACCAGCAACATGAGCGGCCAGCCTCGCTCTACGGCATATCCAACATAACTCCTCCATGACGATGTAGCGTTAATACGAATCAACTCTCCATAAAACAATGTTAAGACGGCTTACTCTCGCTCTAACCCACGTAGAAACAGTTTGGACATCTAAATTGAACATCCGAAACATCCACTCCAACAAATCCCTGTATGTCCTCCCTCGGCCTAGATATGCCTCGTATGACTGTTGAAAATGCTGACAAATCCACTCCATTCGGCCCCTATGCTATCTTCCCATCTCCGTAAAATTTGAAAATACAATTTTTCCGACATGCTGCCTACAACGTCGGACCAAAAAATTTATTAGTTCTCCATCTAACCACACCTTATAAATGTTACATTATATTGTCAAAAAAAATTTCTCTACTAATTTCTAACGGTGCCTGATATTTCCAAATTATTTTTACTCTTCTAATTTCTAATGTATGGTGATCATACTAAGAAATCCGACTCTAAATATATCATACTTCCTTTAATTTCTATGTTCCAATTTTCGAAATATTACCCGCGCAACATCCGCGCAATATATGGCTAGCCTACCATGTTTCATTATAATATTAAATTTCTACCACATTACATTTCTAAATATTGCCTAATAAATTATTTGCATAACAAAATTTCTACTACGCAATCCTACAACATTAAATTCCTAAATATTGGCTAATATTTCTACTACATTGATTCTCAACATTTCTAAATACTAAATACTACACAATCCTAATATTTCTAAATACTACATTAATAAATCTCTAAACATTGCCTAATATTTTCAGTACATTAAATTTCTACATTTCTAAATACTAAATACTACACAATCCAAATATTTCTAAATACTATATTAAATCTCTAAACATTGCCTAATATTTTTAGTACATTAAATTTCTACATTTCTAAATACTAAATACCGCACAATGCAAATATTTCTAAATACTATATTAAATCTCTCACTACAGGAAAACCGAATTTTTTCGTCACCAAAAAGCATTTAAAATTGTGGAATAACCGAAAAATACGTATTTTCATCGGTTAACCGACAAAAAATTAGCCGTCGACAAAATAAGGCGAAAATATTGAACATTTTAAATGACTCTGAAACAATACGTGTGTTTAAATTGACTCTACTGGTCGATTTAAAACGTGATTCGGCAGGGGGCTAGCCGTGCCATCAACGTGTTTTCGTCGGCTATTGTATAAACTGACGAAAATTCACAAACATATTTTCGCTTGATGCGAATTAATCTTGACGAAAATTCACAAGTGCAATACGAAGATAATTACATAATCTTGATAATGATTCTAATGAGAGGGTGACCCAACAAACCAGCATACCACTTATCAGTAATACTTTTTTCTATGGTTATTTGTCAAAATGGTGAACTAATAATACTCCTATCGATTGCATAGGTTATTTAAAAAAATAATAGCTTCATAGCCTAATCGTTGTGGAGTGAATGAGGTTCACAAACTCTTCAACAATATAATCAAGAAATGGAGCTCATGAGATGGTAGCATGCATAGGCTTAATATGTAGCTGAATTTTATGCCCGATGTCATATACAAGGTTTATTCTTCATATGGAAGAGAGTGCATATCTTTATCTTGTTTCGCTGTGTTCTGTAACAAAAATGAAGAAAGGAGGGTAGTAATACATGGAACCCTTATCGAAGCGTCATAGCTAGGCGAATCGCTTTTGTTCCTGATTATGAGGTCACATCGAATGATCGAAATTTATGAAAAGTATATTTGTGGGGTTCATTGTTGCATCCAGAAAGTTCCTTTTTTCCCCAGCAAAACTTATAAGTTAAGTTGAGATATGCATGGTGGTCTTCATGCATTTACTTTTCTTTCCAGGAACAAAAGAAGCTTGGATTGGGTCGGGTCAAAATTAAAACCAATATAAAAAGGCATGCATAGAAAGCATATAGCCCACCGAATAACAACTAATTCATTACATGTTTAATTTCCTGTCAGTGTGCAATATACATAAATATCAAGTGAATGCATGATCTATATGGGGCCATGCATGAGGAACCCTTATCTAATTGAGCTGCACTAGCTCATAGGCATGGGTTAGATTCCAACTTTATCTTAGGAATAAGGTTCTCACAGGCACTAGCTCATAGGCAGTTTCTCCCACATGCTCCCTCTTTTAATTAATTTCCTCTCGATCGACAAGATGATCGATGCCTACGATCTCCTACTCCTGCCTCATTGGTAGAAGCTAGGAGCATCACCCATGACAATGAAACATGCATATGTGTTGGCTAAAGCTCAGGTAAACACAGCTAGGAAACCTCACAGTGGTTCAGCACGTATGCGTGTTCACAGGAAGAAGAAGATACTCACGCTGACTTTGTTCTGAATCAGCTATCGCAAAGGACTAGTTGTATAATAAATGAATTATACAGAGAAGTTCACTGAAAATACTAAAATGTCCCGTTAATTGAAACAAGCACTTGTGGTTCTCAAGTTCGTTGACTCGACTCCACTGACATTAAATTTTGACTATGTCTCTAATAATTTGTGGCTTCAGAAGTTCAGAGAAATCTATGAATTTATACTGGCACTTGCCAATATAGATGCTCAGTCACAAATCCATGATACACAAAAATGAGCACATGAAGAACAGCTCCAAGGTGGTTCTATTAACACCCAGATCTGACCAGTCTTTCACCAATATGTGCACTCGGAATACACCCAAGGGAAATGCACTTTACATACTAATACTTGCAAGCACAAAACACTGCACACGGTATTAATGTATAAATGCTGGCATAAGTCACAGTAAACTAAACACCACATGCATGACCAATTGACCATATGTTTGTACTCTTTCCCTAGGAACCTTCCCAAATCTTTGTACTAAATCACGTTAACTTCCAGTAGCATGGAAGAGTAGAAGAAGCATTGAAGGACAAGAATCCAACGGTGAATAAATAAATAATAAAGAAAAACAACATTAACGATGACATTTATTCTGAGAAAATTACCCAATCGGGTTAGTTGAAGCTCTATCGATCTTTGGGCGAGGCGGTGGCGGTCGGGAGGTCTTTGGACAGAGGCGACAGAGGGTGCAGCGTGGCGGCGTCGATGCGATCGTGCAAGGCGGAGGCGGTGGCGAGGAGGTGGCGGGCAGAGGAGGTGGGCGGTCGGGAGGCTGCGAGGGCGACGCGACGGGCTAGCCGCGGCGAAGCGATGAGGCGTGAAGCGGGCGACCGGTCGGCGAAGCGATGGGCACGGGCCTGGCGGCAAGCGGCGAGGGCGAAGCGGCAGGCGGTGGCGGCAACCTTGGGGGCAAGCGCGGGGCAAGCAGAGGGCGGTGATGGATGGCAATGGCCTTCGGTGGGTTGTGTGGCCTTGCCGTGGCGAGGAAGAGGAGGGCGGCAAAGGCGGGGAAGCGGAGGGGCGGCGGCAAGGCGTGTGTTGTGCGAAAAGACAAACAGGCTGGGGCCGTGCGGGGTGTAGTACGCCTTGTGTTTTCGTCGGCCTAGATCTGCGCCGTCGAACAAACATTAATTTTCGGCGGCCAAGTTTGAACCGACGAAAATATAGGTCGTATTTTCGGCGGCCAAGATCCGAACCGACGAAAATATAGTGCTCGGGTCACAACCCCAAAACCCTAACTTTCATATTTTAAATACGGCTAGGGCCGAGGAAAACGTAGTAACCGTGGCAAAGTTTATAGCCCTAACTTACATATTTTAAATGCGCCTAAAATAGAGCCGAAAATATCATAATTAATCGTCGGCTATTTTTATACCGAAGCGAAAATATAGATATTAATCGTCACCTGGTTAGGCCGTCGAATATATCTCAGATTAATCTCGGCTTTTTTCAGTAAGCGAAAATATATTTTTGGTGAAGCGAAAAATGTTGGTTTTCTGTAGTGTCTAAACATTTCCTAATATTTTCAGTACATTAAATTTCTACATTTCTAAATACTACACAATCCAAATATTTTTAAATACTAAACAATCCTAAATACTAAATTAAATTTCTAAATATTACACATAAAATTTTCGAACTTACCTCTCTTTTTGCGGCGAATCTACTTTTTTTCCCTATCTTTTTCCCCTCTCTCTTTTTTCTCCTCTCCTCTCCTCTCCTCTCGGTGCGCTGCTCTCGGCTGCTGCTCACTCGCCCGAATGAGCACATGAGTCGACGACGGTTTTAAAAGGAACTCACACCCTTCCTCGGCGATCACCCCACTCGGGCGATCGATTGCACACGTACACTTTGCCGTTTGATGCCGTTGCGTAGCCATTACGAGCATCTATCGCCTAGTAAATGACAGGAGGTATTTTTGCATTTTTTTCCCGCCGATTAGTTTTGCAAAAAAGATTTAAAATAAATATTAAATAAAAAAATTCCTAATTAGACACTCCCGTGAATCCATCAGATTAATCCTACGAGGTAAAAGGCTAAAAGTTCTCACATTAATCAGAAAAAAGAATAAATCTAAAAATTCTCACATTAGTCAAGCCTTAATTGTCTGATTTAATTTATGCAAAGGATCCAACCTACGTTTAAGATTTATCTACTTGGTATCATACATCCGTAAAAAAATTTAATTGATCATATAAAACGGACAAATCAATGGTCCATTGAACCGTGCAGTGCTATGCAATGCTTGAAAATCCAGTTTACATGACACGTGGACTTCCGGAGGACACTGGCTAGTCGGAACGAGCTCCACAATTTTTTTTTCCAAATCTAATTTCTCTGTGAACGTAATTATAAAAATAATCTTCTCCTTAACCATGAAAGCACCGACAAACGATATGTCACCTGATGTGGTGGCAGGAGGTACCACACAACAAGAGGTCAGAATGAGCAACCTGTTGAGCAGTTTCACCTCGATAGTATTAATTAAGCGATTTAATTAAGCAAAGTCATTAATTAAGTGATTAATTAATTAAAGTGAATACTTAATAGCATTTCATGCCGAGCAGTGCTACCTTGGCAGGAACCTTATTGCGGCTTTGCGGCACGATAAATGATATATGTCACCTGTCACGTCTTTTATGGTCGGGAATGGAGTTATTTTTATAAATTATTTGAAATGTTGTAGGATAAAAAAAAAGTTCGCGAGGGAGCCAGAAAAGGATGGCTTCAATCAGAACAGCCACGTGACCACATATATGTACTCTTTTTTTTTTGAAACGATATATTCACGTATGTATGCAATCAGGTCTCTCCTGGATGCAATTAATCCGTTCTAAATTTGTAGCTTACCAAGTGCAAACACAAACTAAACACAAAACGGAATGTCTAATTTAGGTAGCAGTGAAAACGGGTTAGATATGGTCGGATATTGTTCTTTTCGTATTCTAACCCATATTTTTTTTCCGGATTCGAAACCAGATACGGGCTAGCTGGATACGGATTCGGGTTATTTGGGATACGGATATAGAACGGATATGTGATGGATTCGGATCGGAAACGGATAAATATATATGAATAATGCACGCATATATAGAGTAATATATATTGAATTAAAACTATACGAGTGCATGGCTATAATAACAAATTATATATTAATCAAACTCAACAAACATGTAGAAAGAATATGCTACTTTAGGATTAATAGAACCAACTAATTATTAATATAAATGGGTTGACATGGAAAAAATATGATGAAATTGGGTTGTGCCTTACTAATATCCGAATAGGAAAAATCCAAATATCCAATCCGATATCTAAATAAGAAAAATCCGAATATCCGGATCTTGTCCCGTATTTACCGGATATTGGATGCTCCGGATCTGGTACCGAATTCGGATTCAAGTATCCGGATTCGGTTCTAGATCCGACAAGATAGTAAAATCCGGTCCCGGATTCGGTTCTGACCGGATCCGGTCCTGGATCAAGCGAGAGATATCTAACCCGTTTTCATCCCTAAATTTAGGGTCGCCTGTAGTGACTTTCCTACTGCAAGCTCTACTCCATGCGACACGTGTTACGCGTGGTGAGGACCAAGGAAGAGGATTTGGAAAATGGAAAGAGATGGCCAGACCGAACGAACCCCATAGGCCACAGTTGTAGTTCTCTACTCCGCATCATCTCAATGCATTGAAATGCCTTCAAATCAAGTAGATTTTTTGTGAGTTGAATTTTTTTTAGTTTAAATTATTAGAGTTGAACTTTTTGGACGAATTTAAAAAAATTTTAGTTGAAATTTCCGATTTGAAATTTTATAGTCAAAACTATGTGAACCAAAAGTTTTCTTTTAGTTGAAACTTTATGAACCGAAAGTTTTTCAACTCAAAACTTTTCAAATAAAATTTTTTTGAACTCAAAATTTTTTAATAGACAGTTTTTGAACGTAAAGTTTTTGAAATTTCCCGTTCTAAAATTTCCTCACTTGAAAATTTTCTGGTTTGAAATTTCTCAAGTGAAAATTTTTCTAGTTGAAAGTCCTTGATTTGAATTTTTTTGAGTCGAAATTTCCTGAATTGAATTTTCCTAGCTAAAAATTTCTCAAGTTAAAATTTTCCCAATTAAAAGTTTCTCGAGTTGAACTTTTTCCTAGTTGATACGTGTCGACGAAAAGGTGGAGCTAAACCGCATGTTGGGAAGGATGAGGTTGAGCGTGAAATAGTCATTCCCAAAACAAAATTATGGCATGCATGCACAAAACCGGATTAAGATCTTTGTGTGCACAATACATACTGAATAATTTGGAATACACTAGGCCAGTCCTGGTATTTTGGAGACCCGGGACTAAAACTTATATGGAGACCCCTTCCACCTCCTCATATATAGATAGGGGTGGACATTCGGTTTTTTCGGTTTTAAAATAATTCGGTTTTTGAAAACTGGAAACCGAATTTCTCGACCAAAAATAAAAACCGAACGAATTAACCGAAATATTTTCGGTTAGGTTAATCAGTTTTCGGTTAACCGAAATATGAATAACACTAAGTAGATTAGATTTAGTCATTCTCATATTGCAACACAAAGTATGGATAAACCCACACAATATTCATATGTCATTACAATATAAGCATAATAGAACATATGAATATACTAAACATATGCATAAATGTATTATAACATGAGAATTATTTAGTAGCTTTAGGAAGAATATTATAAAAGTAGTATTGTATATGCACTATTAGGTTATTCGGTTATTTCGGTTTTGAAAGCGAAAAACCGAATCAACACACCAAAACCTAATTATATCAAAACAAAAATCGAACCAAAACCGAAATAATCGGTTAATTAGGTTCGGTTAAATAATCAGTTTCGGTTTAAAATGCCCACCCTATATATAGACACACACACATATATATACACACACATATATATATACATATGTATCTATGTATATACATACATACATACATACATACATATATATATATATATATATATATATATATATATATATATATATATATGCATGTACATATATATATTCTTATAAGCACACATTATTGAAGAAATTAATATTCAATGCACAAAAATACTTCTATAAAACAATTTAAAGTTTATGAAACGATAAATGTAAATTGTAATCATAAACACTTACTTGGCATTTGGCATCATCTTAAAAAATTTCTTCTAACATTTTGTGAAGTTATTGATTATACTATTGATATCAATCTCGTCCAATAACTTCTTCTCGATGCATAAAGTCGCCAAATCATTTAACCTTTCTTGAGTCATTGTTGATCTTAAATAGTTCTTCAACAATTTCAATTTTGAAAAGTTTCTTTCAGCTGATACAATAGTCACAGGCACAGTAAATAAGATTCGATAAGCAACGGAGACATTAGGATAACAATCCACATCTCTGACATGCTCGAAAATCTCCATAGCAGACAATGCACCATCTGGCAAAGTGAATTTCATAATCTTTAATTCAGAAATAAGATCATGTATCTCAACATCAGATGAACCATCATAAGAGAAAGTGTCTGCAAATTTAGTGCAACACTCTTCAAGTTCACTATCATTTAATGACTTCAGGGTGCTTGAGCTCAATAAAAATCCGATTATATCTTTAAACATCATGAGTTCTTCGAATCTGGTCTTCAAAGAAGTGATCTTCATATCAACCAAAACCAAAAAATATTTAACTTCAAAAGCCCTCTTAGCTTCTAGGATTTCTTCAAAAACCCTCATCAGATCAACTCAGCATACGTTTGCTCACGACTGGGCCAAAAATCCATGGTGTAGTTACAAACCGGGGGGCCTATGACTTTGGCGGCCCAGAGCGGCTGCCCACCCTACCCCCCCTGCCTGCCTAGGGCCCGGCCCTGGAATACACATATGCACTACTCGGACGTTAGTTCAGAGTGCATATGCTCAACTATGTTTTCTTAGGAATTTTTTTAAATAATATTATTTTATTTACAAATTGCGATATTAATACACGGATTAAAAAAATTACAAAAATAATATACAGTCGCCACACCGTTTGGCGACAATAAGTAGTAGCCAAACCATTCGGCGACAATAGCGTAATCGCTAAACAGTGTGGCGACAATAGCCTGATCAGTCCTAGTCCCGCGTTAATACTCGTTTTGAACCGTTAAGAGCGAGGTCCCGCGTTAATACATGCACAACTATACGGTGCTTGGGTGTTAGCCAACGTGGAGTAAATTAAAGCTCAACCGTGAAGTACGTGTATGTGCCTCCTTATATGTAACTAGTTCAATGCCCGTGCATTGCTACGAACTCTTAATTAGAAGTAGTAGAGATTAGCAAGCTTTAATTTCCATGAAACTGAAAGCAATTGCGAGTGCATTGTCGGTATGCTGTCTGGTCCCTCTCGACCATGATAAGTTGATAACTGCCCGACAAATGTAATGTACAGTACATTCTTTCAAGTTTCAAGAGGAAAGTAAAGGAAAACAGACTTGACAAGAAACGCTGGTTTCGGAACTCCTTGATTTGTGCCTTGTAAATATTATTTAGGTTATGGTTTCACCCTCCAAAAATGGCTCAAGTAAAATCTAATGTATCTAGCTTGCTCAGAATTTCAGATGCTATGAATGATGTGGTCGAAGCCCAAGTTCCAATCCCAACAGTACATAGGATGTAACAAATAAAAAAATCCATCTTCATATGAATAAGATAGCAGGACTTGAGCATTGCAGATTTGCAGCAGAGGGGTCCAAGAGACTTGCAATAGAGACGAACCACACCTCCATTCTTGATTTCAGCATGCCCAATTATTCAGCGTCCCAGCAAAAAAAAAGGGTACAGTTCCGCATACAAAATACACACCCAACAACCCCGTTCCCCAACTCTATCAACAAGTAAATAAAAGGACGGTCCAACCGACGCCGGTCTAGGGTACAAATTAGCTGAACACAATACACGATGGAACAGACCATAATTTCCTCAAGCAGTCCATGACAGACATTCCACACGAGAAGTCACTTCTGCATGGATGTAGACACTTCAGCACGCATAAAGCAAAGTGATGCTAAAAGAGTCCATTGCAAGAGAGAGCATGGCGGGCCTTGCACCAAGTCACAACCCCAGCTCTGAAAGAAGGTTGCGCCACCTAGGAGTCTCCTCATCAAATATGTAGGTCAGCTTTGACACCAAAACTCCGCTGCCACCAATCTGCAGTTCCGAGTTCATGGCTATACATAAAACTGTTGGATATATCATTAATACTAAGAATAATACAGGTTCAAAAATACATATCAAGTACCAGATAGGTTCTAAAATTAAGTTTATTATGAGCTAAGACACCAGGTTGATCCACTGTGATGAATACAGGGAGGAAAGCACTAAAGTATCTCTTTTTTTTGTTTCTTCTTGCAGGAATGGATGAAAAGCTGTACACTTGCAACTGCTAGAATAGAGCTTATCCTCAGATATTTAAAATTCTTAAACTAACACGTTGAAACAGCTTAAGGTGAAACAGAAAACAGTGTAGCAGGTCTCTTCTGACCATAAAAGCGAGGAACGAAACGGAGGTGTATGGTAGGCAATGCACGAACACGTTGAAACGGAGGTGTTGAATCTGGCTTGCGACCATCTCTAGCCATGGATCTTGTCTCCCTTTAACTCAGAGCTCAGTCAGAGCCAGAGCGCGCGCGCACCTCAACTAGATATGACAACGACCGCCCGGCGTCAGTTGTTCTAAATACATGTTCCCACCGTTTAGAAATATAAGATCTGTAGTTTAAATAATATTGCATAGAAATATATAGTTTGCATATAAATTTAATAAAGCTTTTTTTACTATACCTTTATTTATTCTCTCTCACTCACTCATTATTTTCTTAAATTTATTCTAATTTTAATCTTTATGTAAAGTTAAAATACGTTTTATATTTGTGTACGGAGGAGTATATGCTTTTATTTGACCGTTGCACTTTTTCTTATTTTTCTTCCGGAGACAATTTCTAATTTGACCGTGTCAACTAATTAAGTGGGCCCCTAAACGGCATTCAACAAGCTCTTCAGGGGTCGAGTCGAGTTTATGAGAGATGAAGTGGAGTTTACCCCTACGACCTACATTGCAAACTACGTACAATTAGGCTATGTTTAGAAGTAATATATTTTTATAGTTTCTAGGTAATATTATGGTTTTTAAGAATATTATAGTATTTTATATCATAGGGTGTTTGATTACCATGTCAAAAACTTTGTATTAAAAACTATAGTTTGGTAGATCTCATGGTATTTTTGGAGTATTGAAACTCCACTCCAACCCAAAGTTTTCATGATTTTGGCTAGTTTCTTGTCTATTTCTACTCAAGTACTATGATTTATAATATTACATCCAAACAGATGGTAGTTCCAATGAATATCATGGTTTCAAAGGGGTTTAGTAAAACCATAGTATTCATAACAAAACAATTGCAAATTAGTATATTAAAATCATAGCTTTGAAAAACTATCCTTCCAAACAGGGCCTTATACTACTACTAAGAACAAGTGATATCGCCGGGTCCACATCGGCATCATTGCCGGATGTGGACCCGCACAACCTAAGTGGCGATGATAGTCGAGGACTATCACCGCCGGATGTAAACCGGCAGTGATAATAATTATCACTGCCGGTTTATACTTAAGAACCGGCAGTGATAATAACTATCACTGCCGGTTCACAATTTCCATCCGGCAGTGATAATATATTATCACTGCCGGTTATTATTTAGAACCGGCAGTGATAAGTAACCATCACTGCCATATTTTCAATAATATCCGGCAATGATAAGTAACTATCGATTGCCCAATTGTTATCAATATCCGATCGAGAACTACTATCACCGCCTTTTTTCTTGTTAACCCAGAAGTGATAACTCGTGTCCTATTTTGGTATCCAAAATCGGCAAAGTGATTGGTTTTTAAACCTTTTACATATATATTTTTGTAGTATATGTTGTAGCATGTATATACATTGTACAAGATATGTATTCTCAGACGTATAATGCCAGCACAATAGCATGAAGCATCACTAAAGTGTAATTGAAATACATTGAAGCATCATAATATTTAATTATTACATTGTTCATTCACTTTTGAAGCAATAAATTGTTCATTCAGAATTGTTGCCATGGAGAAATGGTCGAAACTCGCCCTTCATGTGGAGAATTTCTCAATTGTGAACCCAATATCTGCTCTTGAAGGGCATCAATTTCGTGGTCGAGCAGTCGCTTTGGTGCCCCGCTTGACGCTATTGTAAGGAGAAATTGAAGCATTAATTGGTGTCATCGCTTTATAAAAAAAGTACGGGTCAACATGTAATGATCGATATACCGGTGGCCGTTGTAGTCCGTATTGTCGATGATGAACGCGTGGATATGTGTCATTGCGTAGTATCCACATAAATTGTTCCTTGGGGTTGTTTCTGCATGGAAAATCGGTGTGTATTCGAAATTTTTCACGATGGACGATGCCGCTTTGCTTCTTCTTAAGATTGTTTGTACACCTGCTCATAGTTTTGAGTAGTCATTAAAATTAATTATGCAATGGGATGGAAGATTATTAGAGCAATAATGCAACGACCGAAGTTACCCGGTTAGCAAGTCTATTAAGTCTTGGTATTCACTTTGTCGGTTTCCTCATTGAGTCCAAGATGTTGATGTTGCTTTCGCCTAACATGAAGACAAGGACGATCCAAATGAAAGTCGCAGGCCAATTAGTCGTCACATTGTGTTTGCGATCAAATATGAGACACTAGTAGGCAGGAAACACGATCGAAAGTTGTAGGGTAAAAGTACGAGTCCTTGTGTTGTAGCTTTAGCAATACTTTGAGTACGTACACCTCAACAACATTTATTGTTCTTGGATCTTCAATAAATTTGCAGATTGACCATGCCCGGTCCAGAATCCTATCTTTTCATTGTTGTTCGCTCTAAGTGTCTCGGTTCCATTCTACGAAAAAAGAATTCAGACCCTATGTTTAAGAGTACGTGAATATACAGCATGAATTATACAAGAGACTTACAGAATCCATATTCTTAATATAGACACGTCCAGAGCGTCTCGTTGGTATATCTGATATAGTTCCATGTGTTCAACCCAGAAAGATTCGTCATTGTTGTGAAAGTCCATATCTTTGTATCTGACTGGGAAAGCAGTGTTTTTTGTCTTTTGGACATACTGCAGGTACCAATCATGTAGACGCCATAGTTGTGTGGTCAGTTTGACCTCCTTATTTGGATGCAGCAAAGGTTCCCCGTTAACGAATTTCCACTTTACAGGTGCCTGCTGCCCTTCAGCACCACTTTGGCTTCCAGCAACAGCTGCTTTGCCACCATCTCCTTTAGATTTCTTCCTAGAGATGCGATCGAGTCGATAGTTGGCTAGGTTGAGGAGCTTCAGCTTATCCGTCTCCGTCTGCTTAACCTTCGCTAAGTCCAGAAGAAATCCCGCTTGGTAGGTTCGATTTCAATCTTAGCGGTATGCCTTTCTTGAAGTGCTTTTCTACATAGGCGCCTTTTTTTTTTTTGTTTCTTCGTCGGTCATTTCATATGGTCGTTTGTTGCTAAGAGTTTTGGCTAGCTTCACAGATGACTTAACTTTTCCCCTCGACCGTAGAATGTACAGATCGCGGTGCTCTTTTGGTCGTCTTGTGGCGCTGGAGCAGAGGAGTTTTCTTGGGTGACGGCGGAGGAGGAGGACTTTTTCCGGTGGCGCTGAGCAGAGAAGGAGCTTTCGATGACGCCGAGGAGGAGGAGGAGGATCGTTCCTAGATGGAGACTCTGCCTTGTCATCGTTGTCTTCATCATCGCCGTTGTCATCTTCTGAGGCAAACTTTATATACCGCTTGCGCCACGCGATGAATGCGCCTATGCTTTCTCCAAGACTTTGCCCTCCTCGCCCGCGATCTCAACCTCTACTTTGCGGATTCTGCCAACCACTGCCAATCGCAACTCGGGCGTATCCTCGAGGAATTGGGCGGTTATGCAATATCGCCTCGTTGTATGGCCAAGCCACCCTTCACCACCTTGATGGTAATGTTCGCACGGCAAAAGTGCATCGCAGCTGTCGGGCTCTATGATTTTGTCCACAGAAAACTACACGCCGAGTCCTCTCGCAGAGGGTTAGCGGATGCTTGGTGCTTTTGAGAACCGGCGGGACTTACGCTATGTGACCGATGACCTACGCTATGTGACCGACGCTCGCCAGACCTTTGTTACCATTTCTCGATCACTCTCATCTCGTTTCTTCAAATTCGACTTCCCTTCTATGCATCCGGTCTTCTATTTCTCGTGACACGCTCATTCAACCGTTTTGTCCGGATTTCTTTGGTCGCTTGTACATATAGGCATCCTCCGGGAATGATGTTTTCCACGGCACCAAGCCAACCCTCTAGTGCGACTGTGGTGCTCCCTATTACCCAAGGCGTGTTAGCTCGTCGTCCTCCCTTCTTGGCGTGAAGGAGCCCCGAATAGCTTCGGAGTGGGCATCCGCGATCTTCCTCGAGATTTCTCGTCTTTCTCGCTTCGCTTAAGCGACCATCATCCGACAGAGTAGCTCCTCGCAAGCGCCTAGTGCTTCGATCTTGGGGCCATGTGAGACGCCACAGCTTCAACTCCATCAAGTGCTAGCTGTTCTTCCGTGCATCCCACTTGGGTACTTTCTTCACGAGCCACCGGGTTTCAGCACATGAGGGTAAATGTTCTTGTCCGAATTTGTTTTGTTTCACGGGCCGATAGCCCCGGCTTCATCGATATCTTATATTGCTTGAATTCATCCCAAAATTGATGTAACCTCGAATCTATTAAAATCCGTGTTTGATCCTTCTTGACGCACTCCTTATTCAGCTTTGTCTTCCGTTCTTCCATGCGCTTCCCATAATGCCGAGTGCATGTTTCCGCAATCTCCAACCGATCTTCGGGAATCAAACTCATTGTCAACTCGGTCCACAATGTTTCCTTCATGTCATCGGGAACATACGACGGAGAATCGCCTCGACGTGTCCATGATTTGTAGATGATGGGCACATTCTCTCTAGCCAGACCCCGTGATGTCGTTCGATATGGCCCAAGCAATGACTCGGGTATAGCTGGTTCTCCGATCGCACTAAGCTCAATTATCACCTTCGCTCACCCGCAAGATCTTGTCGGGACCTCGTCCGCGACGCCGCTCGGTGCACTAGATGTCCGACCCCTGATTTTGATTGTTTCATTAGTCGCTTGGCTCTGCTCTAATTTCATCGGGAAGCATATCCTACGATATAATCCTAGTAAAGACTTACCTCATGTACATTTGTTGCCTCGACTTGTTCCAAAGTTGAGGAACTCGTCGGGCTTCGCCTGGGCTTTGGTCCATGGGCTCAGCGCCATCCCAAGACTTGTCCATTGTGAGAGGCCATGTGTGGCAAGTTTTCTAGAATTTTAAATTAACAAAATCACGAGATGAATCTTCGCATATATATAAATGTTTTGCATACGTATATGAATATCAGAACGCATATATATATTAATAGTGTAAATTTCAAAATCTTAATCGCATGGATCGATTCTACAATTTCACATATACTTACACATGATACATATACAATTGACAATTCACATATACTTATACATATCACATACACTTACACATGATACATATACAATTGACAATTCACATATACTTATACATATCACATACACTTACACATGATACATATACAATTGACAATTCACATATATACTTATTTGCTCAATAAAAATAATGAATCATTCTTATTCACACTAATATGATTTTCAAAAATGAAATAAGGTTATGCGCCACAACTAGAATGTCAGTAGTCTATTACACCATTTCGATGCAAAGCGATGGGTTCCTCACGTCCGCAACGATCGCTATGCTCGTGGCCTTATTGCAGCCCATCGGGCGACATCAAAGCCGCCATCACCGAGAAAGTTCTGGCTCGACGGACAAAAGCATGGTCTCACGGAGAGCATACGATACAACTGGTGAAGAAGGCCACGAGGTGACGTGCGTTGGTTGACTAGGAACCGATTGCTCGCTTTTTGGTGTAATAGACTACTAACATTCTAGTTGTGGATTTATAACCTTATTTCATTTTTGAAAATCATATAAATGTGGAATAAGAATGATTCATTATTTTTATTGAGCAATAATCAATAATATTCTAAAGAATATATGAGTTGGGCCCTCGTCTCTTAAGTGTCAGTTACTCGCCGATGAATTTGTGACAACCTTACCTTATTGAAAATAAACAATATTTCAATACTTTAATGCATAAGAGAGTAATTAATTGAGAACTGAGTGCTAATATATATCTAATGAATCAGGATAATGGAAATAAGCTTGTCGACTAGCATACACATTTCCACACAAATTCAATACAAGCATATAGTTATCCTCACATAAGTAAAATATCTAAACAAGACCACCAAGACTTAAGATACTCACATACATAACATACTCAAACAAAATTTCCTCACAAATTCACAACATTATGTCATTCATATGGAGGTAATTATATACGATTGCTCTCAGATTATTGGGTTTGAATGAAGATTAGAACCTTCATCTCATCACAGATGTGCAAAACAATTAATTGAGTAAATAAGGCCTTAAATCATCACATAGCAATAGCATCGGCCAACCCTAGAATCATCACAGAGCAACATCACAGAGCAATAACATCGAGAACCCAAGAATCATCGATTGTCAATGCATGTTAGTCTACCAACTTAAGGCCTTATTTACAGAACAATTGTCAATATCATCGAGAACCCTAGAATCATCACAGAGCAATAGCATCGCCAACCCTAGAATCATCACAGAGCAACATCACAGAGCAATAACATCGAGAACCCTAGAATCATCACAGAGCCAAGAGCATCGGCCAACCCTAAAATCATCACAGGCAACATCACGTAACAACATCACAGAGCACTAACATCGAGAACCCTAGCATCATCACCACCACGGCTGGGAGGGGTCGCCAGACGGAGGAGGCACCGCAGGGAGGGAGGGCCGGCGCAGGAGGCGCCGCCAAGACGGAGGAGGCACCGCAGGAGGGGAGGGCCACAAGGACGGGAGGAGGCACTGCAGGGAGGCGCCGCCAAGACGGAGAAGCGCCACCTCACGGGAGGAGGCACCGCAGGGAGGAGGGCCGGCGTGGGGAGAGTCGACGGCGGCTAGGGCGCAGAGAAGAACTCAAACAAATTGCGTAAATGGCTAAGTGCGGAAATGGCTAAGTGCGGAGTGAAATGTATATATGAGGATATTAATGCCGGTTCAAAGATATGAACCTAAGTGATATATTATCTCGCCGGCTTATTATAGACCCGCGATGATAGTGAAAATATATGCCGGTATATAATGAGTAACGGTCATAAGAACGCTAAAATAATTATCACGGTTCTTAATGAACCCATAGAATAATTATTTTTAGTGCCGCTTATGACCCAAGAAGGATATAATATTATCGCCGGTCATTTATGAACCGGCAAAGTGATATTGTAATAGTAGGGCCCGTGATGTTCTATTGTAGCGCGCGTGATATATAGCTATTATCGCCGGCTTGCATTATGACGGGCAATCGATATGTTTTATTAGTGTCTTCTCATTTGTCAACCGCAAAGATATTCTCTCGCTGCGCCGTATGGCAAGGACTTATCGCCGGCAAGAAAAAGTGGCACACTTATCGCCGCTGCAAGGAAAAGTGGCACACTATAATAATCAATACTCCATAAATTTCAAATTGAAGCATGTCCTTCAGACAAAATGTTTATATCAAAAATTAAAGCTTGACCTTCATACAAAATAAAGCATATCCTTGATTACACAACTAAGTTACAATCCGCCTTCGTTATGATCGCGGGCGTATGTATGTAGCTTCCTCTATGTCTTCCATGAGACCTAGGTCGATGTTCTCACCGAAAGGAGGAAGCTCATCAAACTGGTTATAGTCTTCCTCGTCGACTACATTCTCAACTCCCACAATCCTTCTTTTTGATTGAAGAACCACGTATGTTCCTTGTCATTGGATCCTCACAAAGAAAATTTGTGTAACGGCATTAGCAAGTACAAATGGTTCTTCTCTCAGATCCGACGGTTTGAAGTCCACGGTAGTGATACCATACTTGTCGATGTTCACGCCCTAGGTAGCCTCGACCCATCGGCACCAAAGAGGGGACCTTCAAAGGCCCATAGTCAAGCTCCCAAATCTCTTCTATGAATCCGAGTACGCCCCAAGATATTGCCATTGTTGTCATAAGCATCTATACGGACCCCACTGTTTTGGTTGGTGCTCTTGTTATCTTGTGCTCGTGATAAAATGTGTACCCATTGATGTCGATCCTTCAAATGTCAAAATTGTATATGATGGTCCTTAGCCGGCGTTTCAATTGAGCGACTGCTTATGTATGCATCATGTATCTAAGCAACCAATCTCCAAAGTTATCTCTGTGTTTTCTCATGATCCAAACCTCGGACTTACATGGGTTTTGTCTTCGAGCATGTTCTTGTGCATGTCGACATACGGGCCGCCATAACCGATTGGTGCAGAATCGTAAAATGTGCTTGCGTGAATGAAGCACGATCATTTGTACGGATCGATTTGACCTAGTGTCACTTTCCTTGTAGCCTCCTTCATGGCGAGATACGGCACACCAATCGGTTTGAGATCCATGTAATCGATGCGTAACTCAATGACCTCCTCGGTTCCCCAACCTTCGCAATGCACCCTTCCGCCGATGTCGACATTTAACATATTTCTTCACAACCCCATGAACCTCTCGAAGGGTACATCCGATGTAGAAACACAGGCCAAGAAATCAGATCTCTTTCACAATATGAACAATGAGATGGACCATAATATCAAGAAGGATGGAGGAAGCACATCTCGAGCCAAGATAGAGTGTGGATCACGCCTTGCTGCAGCTTATCCAGTTTCAACGGGTCGATGACCTTCTCGTGAAATCGCTGAAGAATGAACACAACTTTATAATTGGGTCTCGACTTTCTCCGCGTAACACCCTAATTGCTACAGAAGCATCTGTGTCATCATCACGTGGCAATCATGAGATTTCATACCAACTAATTTCAAGTCTTTCATTGAGACTAGCCTCTTTAGATTGGCGTAATAACCGGATGGAACTTTGACTCGTGCAAGCACTCACACACGCTAATTTTCTCAATCTTGCTTAAAGTGTAGCAAGTCATGGAAGGTACTTTTTTCCTTGACCTGTGTCTTCATGATGCAGCTCCTTCCCGAAGTTTCATATCTTGCGTGTCCATCCGTGTTTTGAGTGTATCTTTTGTTTTGCCTGTATGTCTAGTAAAATACCAAGCAAGTCGTCACACACGTTCTTCTCTATATGCATGACATCGATAGCATGTCGAACATCCAGTGCTGCCAAGAAGGTAGGTCCATAACACGATTCTTTTTCCACAAAGGAGTCAGATCACCGAACTCGGACCGATGTACTTCCGCCCTTTCTATGGATAATTTTAATATCCTTTACGGCCGCAAATATCTCTTTGCCGCTATGATGTTTTGAGTTGAAGCGCCTTTGTACCGTCAAAAGCTCTCTTGTTGTTGCGATACGGTGGTCCTTAAGGAACCTACGATGCCGCATGTAACACATTTTTCGACAAGATTTCAGCCACCGCTCCTCAGATCACCCATGCAATGCACGATCCATTGAATCCTTTATAGTCCGCCCAAAGATTGCCAAGAGCAGGTAATCATTGATGGTTACGAACAACAACGCCGTAGCATGAAGTTCTCTTCAGACTCATCCCATACCGCATAACCGCTGCTCCATAATACCGTAAGATCTTGAACCAAAGGGTTTGAGGAACACATCAATATCGCTGCCGGTTGCTCGCCCTTGGATCAAGAACGGCATCATAATGTACTTCCTCTTCATGCAAAGCCAAGGAGGAAGGTTGTACATACATAAAGTCACCGCCAAGTGCTATGACGACTACTCATGTTGCCGAAAGGGTTCATCCCATCCGCATCGAGTCCGAACCTTATATTCCTCATGTCATATGCAAAGTGTTTCTTATATTTTCGTCGATATTCCTCCACCGCGCGAGTCGGCAGGTGTCTAAGCATTCCATCCTTTTACGCCTCGGCATGCCATCGCAGCAATTGAGCATGCCTTTTGTTCACAAACAGACGCTTCAGACGGGATTATAGGAAATACCACACCACCTTGGTCGGAGGTCTTTTCTTCTTACACCGCTCGATATCGCTATCGCCGCTTATACCGAGATGCCTTGCAAACGGACATGCATCCAAATTTGCAAACTCATTGCGATACAATATGCAATCGCTTGGACATGCGTATTTTTCGTGACTTCCATCCCAACGGCAAACAACTCGCTATTCGGCACGGGTTGCCGGCAACACGCTACCCTCTCGAAGGACATCTCAAGAAACCTAATAACCCGTGAAACTCTTGTCGGACCAACCATTGCTTGCCTTCAATTGCAAAGAAGCCACAAGACAACATGCAACTTTTGAACTCCTCTTGCAACCCGGGTACAAGGGTGTTGTAGAATCCTCTACCATACGCCAAACTTCGAAAATCCTTTCACTCGTGAGGTCCTCCTCCCCATCATGCAACATCCGTTCTAGATCATCTTCATGGTTATCGATGAATGTCTCTTCTGGGTGTCGACGAAAGTATTTTCCACCGCGATCAAGTCGTTGTCTTCATCATCAATCGATGCCCTTCACGCACAATGTCATCTTCACCATGCTCGGTCCAATGTATAGGCAGCTTGAAACCCCTTCGAAGCAAGTGTGCACGGATCGCCTCAAGGTTCAAAATTGCTTCTCATTCTGCAATCGATGCACGGCAACAAATATAGTCCATCACTTATTTGACTTGTAATACGCTGCAAAGGCCGTAAAACTAGTCACACCGCTAAAGTACTCTCTATCACGACGGTCCGCTTCATACATCCATCTTCGATCCATCTACAAATATTTACAACAAATAAAATCTCAAGAATCAATAAGTGCTCACAAATTGTTTTATACATTTAATTTGTTACGTAGTGCTAATTAATGTAGAAATTTTCATTACTTATAAATCTATATCCAAACCTTCATACAAAATAAAACATATCTTTAATTATACAACTAAGTTACGATCCGACCTTCATGTTTATCGATGAACGCTTGGCCCGCACGTAGTTGCTATTAATTATATATAAATCTATATCCAAATCTCGATTGTAAAATCAATTAAATAATTGCTATTAGTTATATGTAATGGTCCGCCTAGCAAATTTACATTACTTACGTATATTAAATTAACATACACTAAATAAAGAAACAATTTTAAGTATTTAGATTGAACAATAGTTAATTATGAAGTGCTACCACATTTAAATTCAATCAACATATTAAATGCAATCACTATACATATAAAAGTTGGTAATTTCAAATCTAAACTCAAGATTACAAATCTAATTGTGTTGACTAGGCAATCAATAATTTCGATCACAACCTACAACAATATATAACATAATATCCAACTAAACAAGACACTAACCTTAGATCGGTTAGAAAACGACAAATTAGACCAAATTTGAGAGCAAAAATTCGCCTCTCCACCCCATCGAGCAAGAACAGAGCTCTCTCTGCTTTCGACATCTTGGGAAAGGGAGCCAGGTATATATAGTGCGATATTATCATCGCCGTTTATTCTCTAGAACCGGCAAGAATATATCATCGCGGTTCTATCTCAAAAACCAGCAGTGATATGGCTGCCTTTTTCTCGCGCAATTTTTTATCATCGCCGTTACATCGTTGAACCGACACTAATACTTTCATCGCCGGTTCTATATCTAAAACCGGCAAGGATATGGAGCCGCTTCGCCTAAATGATTTAGCAAAGCCGATTATACATATATCGCTCCTATCACGCTGGTTGAAATTAGAACCGACAAGGATATTATCACCGCGCTGAATTTAATAACCGCAAGTGATAATATGAACCTTCAACTCCGCCACCACGCATCGCCGCTTCTTCCCCATTCCTCTCGCTAATCGTTATGCTTTTCATTCCTCTCGCTAATCGTTGCTTTTTCCCCATTCCTCCTCTATATAATGTGCAGACATCCATCAACTGTGGCAATCACAATATAATCCACCATTGCAAAGAAGAATGGCCCCACCCAAGAAGCGCGCACGCATCGGGCAAAGCACCGATCCGCTCTGAGAAGAAGGAGGAGGAGAAGGAGGAGGAGAAAGAGGAGGAGGAGGCAGAGGAAGAGGAGGAGCAGAGGAGGAGGGCGACGAAGACTACGACAATGGCCTGGGCGATCTCCTTCGGCGCTGGGGTAAGACTAACTCCGCCACCGAATCGGATTCGGAGGAGGAGGAGGAGCACCGCCAACTCCGATCGGTCATCCGCAAAGAGTCTCGCGACGAGGAGGAGGAGGAGGACGATGACGAAGTTTTGATATAGGGTTTAATATGTTTTCTATCTGAAATTATGACTATATGTAATTATGGACTACAAATGTTCTGCAAGAGATAAATAACAAATATTTAATATGTTCTGTTTTTTATCTAATTATGCTTTGATATGCTCAGATCTTAACTAATTTTGGAAGATCACCGCCGTTCTCGAGTAAACCGGCAGGAAAATGGTCTTATCAACGCCGTTAAAAACAAAATCGGCAATGATAGATCATCGCCGTTTATTATATAAACCGGCAGTGATATCTTCTTATCACCGCCGTTCACTCTAAACCCGCAATGATATTGCCTCCATTCGGCTGCAAAATTTTACTATTCTTATCACCGCCGGTTGAGGTTAGAACCGCAGGATGATATTATCACCGCCGTTGAACTTAGAACCGCAGTGATAATATTATCACTGCCGGCTCAGACTTACCCGGCAGTGATGGGGGGTCGCGGATGATGTAGTCTGTAGTAGTGTTAGTCTCTACCAGGTAATTAACAGAACTGAAAATTCAATGAATCATGTCGGTGAGGAACCTGTCTGCGCCGCGCGTGGAAAAAAAGAATCGACTCCGTCGCGCGTGCGGAAAGTCCATCAGCTGTCTGCTGCTTATATAATGCTCAAGCTTCGCTAGCTCCCAAACGCACAGTTAATTCTTTAATCATCCCAAACGCCACCGCGCGAGCCAAACGATGGGAGCGACGGGCTATCGTCGTCCCGCCGCCTCCGTGCTGTTGATCTGCCTCTACTGCTCGCTGTCGTCCGTCCATGTCGACTCACTGTCCTTCAACCTCAACTTCGGATCCGATCCCCGCTCCTTCCTCGAGGAGCAGATCAACTGCACCGGCGACGCGTACGTGGCTCCGGGTAAGCTCGAGCTGACGAGGAACGACCTTGCTCAAGGAGGCATGTACAGCGTTGGCCGGGCGTCCTACGCGCAGCCCGTCCCTCTCTGGGACAACGCCACCGGCCACCTGGCCAGCTTCACCACCACCTTCTCGTTCAATATCACTCCGGTGTACCAACAAACCGGCGATGGGATGGCCTTCTTCCTCGCCCATTACCCGTCGAAGATACCTCTCAACAGCGCAGGGGCCAACCTCGGCCTTCTCCCCGCCTACCAGAACGGGACAGGCGACGGCCGGATCGTGGCGGTCGAGTTCGACACCTTTGACAACGGACGGCCCACCGACATCAGCGGCAACCACGTCGGCATCGATCGACGTCAACTCCATCGCCTCCGTGGCGTCCGTGGACACCACCTCGCCGAGCAAGAACCTGACGTCAGGCTTCACGATGACCGCCACGATCAACTACGACAATGGCACGAAGATGATAACCGTCGATCTACAAATCAACGGCACCTCGTACCACGTCAACGCGACAGTTGACCTGAGAAGTTGGTTGCCGCAGGAGGTCGCCGTGGGCTTCTCCGCGGCGACTGGCTCGGCGGCTGAGCAGCACCGGATTCTCTCCTGGACGTTCAATTCCACACTTGCATCAAAGAAGACACCGGCGCTACCACCTCCCACAATCAGCTCAAAGCTTCCCAAGAAAGTACGAGTGCTTGTATCCGTACTAGTACCCGTGCTGTTTTTTTTCGTATGCGCAGCCATGGGATTTCTTCTCTGGCAACGACGCATGAGAAGAAGACCAAATGAAGACGGTGACAGCGATTCCGAAGAACAGTGTGACAGAGCTGAGCTCGAGAGAGGTGTTGCGGCCTGCCCCAAAGGTACATGTACCACGAGGTGGCCGCCGCGACGAACAACTTCGCGGAGGAGGAGAGGCTCGGGAGAGGCGGCTTCGGAAGCGTCTACCGGGGTTGCCTTGCCGTTGGTGACCACGACCGTCCGGTGGCGGTAAAGGTGTTCTCCGCGGAGTCGTCGGCGCAGGGGAGGAAGGAGTTTGAGGCCGAGGTGAGGATCATAAGCCGGCTCAAGCATCGGAACCTTGTGCAGCTGTTGGGCTGGTGTGACAGTCGCAAGGGGCTGCTGCTTGTGTACGAGCTCGTGGCGGAAGGCAGCCTCGACAAGCATCTCTACGGCAGCGAGAGATTGTTGACATGGTCAGAAAGGTACGGGAGAACCAATTATTTCTCTTAGAAACCTTCAGCTGTATCGGATCTCGGACACCGAACGATGGATGTTTTTTTTTTATAACGGAAGTTTTTTATTAATTTCAAAAGCATTACATCAAGATGAAATAAGTCCTTAAAAATACTTTCGACCTCTGCTTAGCTTGAAGCACACAGCATTACACGAATAAAAGGGAACACGCACAATCTAGTAACTAGCAATCCGAAGACTAACCGTCACCCATGTGCCTGGGAATAGAAATCCTTGGTCACCCGCGCCAAGCAATGCGTAGCCTCCACCAAAGTAGTTCAGATTCCACCTTCGCAAAGACATTTCATGCACGAGTCCATGTACGATGGATGCATTTGCATTTCAACTAATTAATTGCTGAGTTTAATTGACATCATGCAGGTATCAGATCATTCTTGGTTTGGGATCTGCGTTGCGCTACCTCCACGGGGAGTGGGAGCAGTGCGTCTTGCACGGCGACATCAAGCCGAGCAACATCATGCTCGACTCGCCGCACATCACCAAGCCGGGGACTTCGGTCGTTTTCGGCTCGTCGATTACCGCGACAGATGGCAGATCACCAAGGCCGTGCTCGGCACCATGGGTACATCGACCCGAGTTCGTCAACACGCCGGCCGAGCACCGAAGTCGGACGCCTACAGCTTCGCATCGCCCTCTTGAGATCGCCTCCGCCGGGCGCAATCGTGGCGGAAACTTCCGACGGGTTCTTCACGCTGCTGAGATGGGTGTGGAGCCTATACGGCAAGAACGCGATTCTTGATGCAGCCGACGAGAGGCTGAGGGGTGACGAGCTCAAGAGCGACGGATAGCGCGCGGCCGGTCATCGGCTCGCGCGCGCACTCGACGAAGCGAAGCGGCCGTCATCACGCAGCTATGCACGCCCCGCACCGAGGACGCGAGGTCGCGGAGCTCCCACCGCAGATGTACAAAAGTATCAGACCGGATCATGCCGTGGCTAGGCGTAGGTACGGGCTCGTCGATTGACGTTCTAGTGGCGCTTCGCTTCGGTAACTACCGTGACGGCACGCTTTTTTCTCACTCGTCATCCACCACGCTGTTCGGAAATTCCAGCGATTTTGCTTGATTTTTTTGACTGCCTACTCCTAGTTCGACTGTTTTTATTTTGAAAATCGGCCAAATTTCCAACCACACAATAAAAAAGAACCAGCTTTGGATTGCTTCCACATTGCTGCAAACACAAACCAACTAGAAATTCTTAATGGGCCCGCAACACCTAACGGGCCTATGAATCGTTAACAGGCTTCCTTGAAGTCTCTTTTTTTTTCTTCTTCTTCTTTTGACCATTAATTTTTTTTATTAATGGGCCTAACTATAATGCTTGATCTAGGTTTAGGGATCTTGAAGCCTCCTACTAGTTTATATGTAAACAATATTAATTATATATGTCAATACGATATGCATATGTACTGACTGTTAAGCATGTTTGCATTATAAATTATGAACGAATATGATATATGTATTGTAACAACTAACAAGGTGTTTGTGTTATATGAATATGATATGTACATTCTGTGTGTGACAGTGAATGTGATATATATGTGCATAATATTAATACGTGTTATTTTTTAGAAGATGCAAAAATAGCACACCCCTTATTACAATGGGCAGAGGCGAGCTGTCGGGCGTGGTGGGGCTGGGCCTCCATGCTCATCAAAGGCTAATATATATATATATATATGTGTGTGTGTGTGTGTGTGTGTGTGTGTGTGTGTGTGTGAAAAATATATATGAAAAATATCTTTTCCAAATTTTACTTTTGAAAGTAGTTACTCTCACCTCTAAAATCTCACTTCTGAAATACCACCTAAACAAACTTAAAATACTCATTTATCACTTTGGGTACACTCATACACTAATATAAGATACTTCAATATAAGTCATATGAAATAATTGCAAGAGAGTCCATGATATTTAGCGTATTTTATACCTTCATATGCACACATAAAAAGGAGTATGTCCAAAAAATATGCATATCACCTCTGAAAAAATATACATACCACCTAGATGATATTATATACTTGTATACTAAGTATACATACCCTTCGTCGCACGAGATACCCTATATATTGTGAGATACGGTATAAGGAGTAATTACTCCCGAGAATAGAGAAAAGAGGCTTTTATATATATATATATTTGAAATTTCTGGCAAGTTATAAGTCTTACATATTGTACTTACTATATATTAAACTTTGAATATCAATCACTAGTACAGGTTCACTTGATTCTTAGGCCCCCTCCTTTAGAAATTTCTGGCCCGCTAATCGACAATGGGTGTTAGAATGAACCGACAGATCGATGGAGTGGTCATGCATGACTGGGTCGATTCATCACAAGCAGCTGTTTTGAGAAGATGCAAAATGGCACGCATGCATGACTGGGTCGATTCATCACAAGTAGCTTCATAGAGGGTCCCATCCAATGGAAGGAAACCAAGAAGCAAATAATCAAGAGATTACGTGCATAAGGAAAATCTCAATCGGCTGCCTGCTTGCTTGGTTTGGCACTTCCATAGATGAAGTTTTCACATACAAGGAAAGCAGTCCGTCGTAGCAAAACAAGCCACATCGTTCCCATGATGAAACAGAACCAGTTAAGCGCAAAGAACGCAACTGCCGTATCTAGTCGGGTTACTCCATGGATCTTTACTTTTTCGTACCTTTAATCTATAGTTCTAGCAATATATATCTAATCTAGCTTTTGTAATTCAAAGATTATCAATATTGCTTTGTATCAATGTGTTGATCTTTATCAGTTTACGTCTATTTGAAAAATGTTCTTGTTCAATATTGCTTCTCATTGACGTGTCGTTCAAGATCAGTGAAATAACCCGGGTATTTAACTGATGCAAATGAGATCATTAAATTAAAACAACACTCTTAATTAAATTAATCAATAAAGTTGAATCATGTAACTCAGTTATTACGAACTGAATAAAGTGGAATAAATTGCATCATTCAAAAAGGTTAATTACATTATAGACCGCAGTTACATAAATAATTAATTACATCCCAAATTACAAAAATGCATGAATAAATAATTACATGCATGAATAAATAATTACATCTTTAATTACATCTCAAAAATAAAATTACAAGAATATAAATTCCATTCATCCATGTGTTTCGTCTGATCTTCATCTTCAAGTCCTGCACATTAGTTTTGCATGCAAACAAGAATAAGCAATCCACAAAATTTAAAAGTAAACAAAAGAATTAAAATGGAAAATTGCTGTTAGACCCATATGATATTGTATCGCTCAATCGAGGTAGTAGATTCATCCGGGCAAAATCGCACCTCTCACGTAAAATAGGGTTTCATCATTCACCAATTAACAAACTGCGCTTAATCCATAGAAGCACATACATTGAAAATATTATGTGGTAGAGAGGTAACTCTCCACAGAAAGCACTAAAAGCCACAAGTGAAGTGGATATGCACAGGTTTCAAAACTAACGAAAACCACTCGAAAACCGCGGTTTTTGACTTTACCGTTCGGGTTCGAGATAAAAAAACCGCTAAACCGGTGTAATTAAAAAAAATTAAAAATTAAAAATTTTGAAAAAAATTTATGTGTTCAAAAACCGTTGAAAAACCGCGATGAAAACCGCTCAAAACCGTTTTTAAAAAACATTCAATTGGTCGGGTTAGTTTTTCATGAACGGTTTTTGAATTTTTTTTTGAATTTTTTTCATAATTTTTTGATTTCTTAACCCTTCGGTTTCTGATAGTTTTTCGAACGGTTTTTGCAAAAACCGTACCGCGAATTTCAAACCATTTTTTTTATTTTGGTTTTTGAAACCTTAGATATGCATGAAACCATTGTGCGTAAGGGACAGCTCAGGTTCATAGCCCCCAGCCAAGCCAGAACCTTCGGTCATTGTTGTAAAATGTCGTCGAATGCCAACGAACAATCACCAATAGTAGATGCAATCACGAGAGTAAGAACAATAGACACACAATGTAGGAGTGTAATTCTCTCTCACTTTATTGATTCTATAGTTTACAAAGGGGGGCACTCGATATATATAGTGGCATGAGGAGAGAGTTCGGATTCGACCACACCATAAAGAGATAGAGTCCTAACCATAGTTGGTTTAGGTTTCCTTATCTCATAACACCCCTTGGTCGAATATCGCTGTAATGCATATGTCTTGTTAAAAACTCCACTCAAAAACCTAGTGGGAAAAAGAAGATGGAGAAAAGAGTACATCGACTCGCATGCTATGTTGCACTAGTTGCCTCATTAAAACCTTTATGTGAGAAAACTTTTAAAAACTCACAGAGGAAAAAAGAGTACAACTTATTACCTTCGTGGTTTTATTAGGATCTTCGAATCGCAATAAGGGTTATGATTCAAGGGTTTTCTCCCTAACTTTGCATCTCTAAGTCTTCTCATTCCAATGCCTTTAACATATATTTAAAATGTGGATTTAGGCAAGGACTTAGTGAATAAATATGCTAGATTTTCACATGACTTAATTTGCAGGATCCTTATCTCACCACTCTTTTGGAGTTCGTGAGGATAGAATAATTTAGGAGCAATATGCTTCGTGATGTTGCTCTTTACATAATCCAATTGCATTTGTGCAACACAAGCAGAATTATCTTCATAGATAATTGCAGGGGTATCGACGATGTTAAGGCCACATGACTTCTGGATATGGCTAATCACACGTCGCAGCCAAACACATTCACGTGAGGCTTCATACAGGGCTATAATCTCTGAGTGGTTGGTAGAAGTTGCTACCAGGGTCTGTGTACAAGACCGCCAAGAAACGGCTGTACCACCACAGAGAAACACAAAACCAGTCTAAAATTTGGCACTGTGGGGATCAGACAGATAGCTAGCATTCGTATATCCCATCATGGTCAAGTCTTTCTTCTGGAAAAACAACCCAAGATCTTGAGTACCTTGGATGTATCTGAGTACAGTCTTTACACTAGCCCAATGTCTTCTGGTTGGAGCTGAACAATGTCTTGCTAGCAAATTCACTGCGAATGCAATATCAGACCTTGTGCGCTTCAAGAAGGTACATGAGTACTCCAATGGCACTTAAATATGGGACTTCGGGTCCTAAGACTTTCTCATTCTCCATCCTCGGTCTAAAAGGGTCTTTATCCACTTCAAGAGATCTTACGACCATGGGGGTTTTCAAGGGATGTGATTTATCCATATTAAATCTCTCCAATACCTTCCGGGTATAGGAAGACTAGTGAATAAGAATTCCTTCTGGGAAATGCTCTGGCTGCAGGCCTAAGCAAAAAATTGGTTTTACCTAAATCTTTCATCTCAAACTCCGTCGTGAGGTAAGCACTTGCTTTTTTTTATCTCCTCTGTGGTTCCGATAATATTCAGATCATCAACATACACCGAGATGATACAAACTGCTCGGGATTTCTTTATGAACACACAGGACAATCATCATTATTGGAGTATCTCTTCTTCAGAGGAACTCACTAAGCCGGTTATACCACATTCTTCCCGATCGCTTTTAATCCATATAGCAATCTCGTAGTTTGACGCTATACATGTTGCATTATTTGAATCTGGGACTTTTACTCCTTCAGAGACTTTCATATAAATGTCCGAATCCAAAGGACCCATATAAATATGCTATCACTACATCTATCAACTGCATTTCTAAATTTAAGCCGCTTGCCATTGATATTAGATATCTAACGTTATTCCACTCATCACAAGAGAATATGTTTCATCGAATCGATGTCGGGTCTCGCGTGAACCCTTGTGCTACAAGCCTCGCTTTTATATCTCACCACCTGGGTATTTTCATTTCTCTTCTGGATGAAAAACCCATTTGATCCTTTAGGGAACAATTTAAAAGATGTTTGGTCAACAGGACCAGGAACTTTTCTCTTATTAAGCGAGTGCTGCCTCAATTGCTTCTTTTGTTTGACCCTATCTGAGCGCTTCTGGCACTCTGCCATGGACTTTGGTTTTGGATCCAGCTTTTTAGTAATTTTAGAGGCAAATATATGTCGACAATTGTAGTCTTTCTTTTATTCATTTCTCTTGCATCACTTCGGGGATATATCTATATAAATTTCTTCCAGCTCCTCGTGATTTCCCACAACGATGGAGTCTGGGTGTTCCGATTTCCCAGCGTCAGATTGTGCGCGCAAATGTTCACTAGGATTTTCATCTTCAGGATGTCTCACTTCAGGGAGATTACCATCATCAGGATGGCTCGCTTCAGGGATTTTCTTAACAACAGGTTGAGCTTCTTCAACTGTCTCAAGTAGTGATCTCATTTGCTCAGTTCTCTGTTTCTACGGACGTCTCCACGGAACTAAGTCCTGCACCCGAAGCCTCCCCTCTTTTTATCATGAGGGTCAAGAGTAGGTTCAATATCCTTCTAGGGTATCTCCACTCTTTCAGGTGCATATACTTCAAGTATATGAGATCTTTCACTCCCATATGATCAGTGAAGGTATTTGGCAGATTATTAGCTTATTTATTGCAGATTTATTATCCTTGAACTTTAAGTTCGGTCTTTCTAGTGCGTGGGTCTAAGGACTAGGCATTCTGTAATGTGGTACTTATCTCCCCCTAATGCCGAAAAATGTCCTTAGTATAATCAACAGATCGAAGTGTGTACAAATCCCCTGTCATAGGCTCTAGGTATTTTAATACATGACGGAGATTCATAACCTACATGGATCCTCAACCGCGGTGAGGTCCTATGGTTGTATCTGTTGTGGTGGAGAGATTGGCATGTATACAAAGACATGCCATGTTTTACAGATAGGAAATTCTTAATTCTTTTCCACACACTATCTCGAACGGGAAATTTCGGGATGTGCGGTTGGATCGAAGTTGAATTATTACAAGAAGATGCAAAGATCAAGCGTGGCCCCAACAACTAGTGGAAAGCCAATTATTCTCGCAAGAGCGCCAAGCAATAAGTTTTTGTTCTCTTAATAAATGACTCTGCAAGGCCATTTTGGGTGTGGACATGGGGTACATAATGCTCTATATTAATGCCTAAAGCCATACAATAATCATTGAATACTTTTGAGATAAACTCGCCAACATTGTCCATTCGAATGGACTTAATCCTTTCTTCTGGAAAGGAGGCTCTTAATTTAATGATTTGAGCGATTAATTTAGCAAAGGCATGGTTCCTAGTAGATAAGAGATATACGTGGGACCATCTAGTAGAAGCATCTATTAGCACCATAAAATATCTAAAGGGGCCCGACAGGGGCTGAATTGGTCCACAGATATCACCTTGAATTCTCCTCAGGAAATTCAGTGATTCTTCCCTAATTTTAAGGTGAGAGGGACTAACAATCGCTTTCCTTTAGCACATGCAGGCACATAAAAGCTTCAAGTTTAGGAAAGGTCAGTAGTTTTTATATTATGGCCAGCAGAGTAATTTATTATTCTTCTTATCATATTCAACCCATGATGTCCTGCATTTATCATGCCGGATCTTAAATATTTCGGTTTTCATCGCAATGCAAACTTCAGTTTTTATATGTGCATAGTATAACCTGGAGGAGAATGAATGATGGTTTCAACCACATGTTAATTACACCCATTAAATTTAGTTATGAGTAGGTATTTTGTACCGTTCTCATTCTTTGTCTCCAAATAGAAACGTTCAGACTAATGTCTTTAAAACTTAAGAGAGTACGATCGACTTAGGGTATAATATGGCATTCTACTAGTGCCAACTATAAGAGTATCGCTTTTGGCGATAGTCATAATAATTCCAATTCACTTAGTGTGGCACAATTGTCTTCTAGACAGATTTTCTCCTCCGCTATCGGATTATACTTTGTTCTATATTAGAAGTATGATTTATCAATCAAACAATTGTTGCACTAGGAACAAATTGTAGAATATAGAACAAACATAGCACAATTAAACAAATATTTGGGAAATATCAATTTATTTAATTTTTAAATGATAACCACTCAACAGGAGCGTAGACCAAATGTTCATTCAGAACTAGGGCTAAACCGATATGAAACTTATAAAGGATATGTGATATCGACTAGCAAAGGAAGGAATACTCAGAAACTAATCCAGATCTCCATATGAGTCGTGATATGTCCTTTCTCGGGGCCCCTTGAGCTTTATAATTTCAATAACCATATTATCACACTTTCCAAAGACCTCGGTCAACAACAAAGTTGAACGGTGAAGTATGATTCAACATTATTTACACCGTGTCTTATTGATTTTTCCTGTGGATTTTGTGTAAAGGCCTACCACATACTTCAGATACAATAGTTGCATGACCAATAGGCAACGATTCATACCTAAAACAGGTTTGCAACCTTACTTCTAGAAGTCTCGACCCTTTATCTTTACTTTTCCACTATGAATTGCTCTTCCCTTCTTATCATTTTGCCTTTATCATGCTATGGCTATTGCTAGCCTCGCTAAGCATTTTGCATGTGCTTGAGCATTGCAAGACTCCCATTAGGAAGTGCGTGATGATACTTCACCATATCTCGATTTTTTCGGGAGAAGGGATAACAAACTTCAGTTTCGAAAAATAGTAGCTCCAAAAGGTTGAGCTAACATATTAATCTTTATATTCATTGCGGGTAAGGTAATTGTTGCCATTTAGGCAAGCTAGATAAGTTCCTCTTTGCGATGTCCAACACATCCTATTTTTATTTATGCAAAATGACTTTTACTCTTGGTAAATCATTATATTGCGTGCTCACTCTTCAATCGCTTAAGCTTGGTCTATATCTATTCAAGAGATAATTATCTAAACGCTTCCCGAATTTTTCTAGCAATTTTCATGGCTTTCTGCTAATTATTTAGCAACTTTCAGAATTACCATGTAACACGAAAATAAATTCAACATATATCAATATGGAAATTATGCTAGGACAATTAATCCAAGAGAAATAGAGCTTTAAATATGCTATATAAAATTTTGTAGCATTTTTCATAGTTTTCTGTTAATTTTCAAGCAATTTTCAAAATCACTGGATAACAGAAAATAATATGTCTAGCATATATAAACATAAAAACTAAGTTAAGAATTTTAATCTAGCAACATGACGCAGAGCATGAGAATATGGGTAATGACATGGGTAAGCACCACATTTGCTAATTACATCTTATGTAACTCTTGTTGGTTGGGTATGAAAACATGTAATGAATGCCTCCGTCAACATGACTCTTGGCCAGGTCAACCCGCCCCGAGGGCTCACATGAGAGAGGGAGCACTTCCCGATTCCGGGCGCCAATTAAGAAACCTAGCCGTATCCAGTCGGGTTACTCCATGGATCTTTACTTTTTCGTACCTTAGGAGTTAGTAATCTATAGTTCTAGCAATATATATCTAATCTACCTTTTGTAGTTCAAAGATGATCAATATTGCTTTGTATCAATGTGTTGATCTTCATCAATTTACACCTATTTGAGAAATGTTCTTGTTCGATATTGCTTCTCATTGACGTCTCGTTCAAGATCAATGAAATAACCTGGGTATTTAACTGATGCAAATGAGATCATTAAATTAAAACAACACTCTTAATTAAATTAATCAATAAAGTTGAATCATGTAATTCAATTATTACGAACTGAATAAAGTGGACTAAATTGCATCATTCAAAAAGGTTAATTACATTATAGACCGCAGTTACATAAATAATTAATTACATCCCAAATTACAAAAATGCATGAATAAATAATTACATCTCAAAAATAAAAATTACAAGAATATAAATTCCAGTCATCCATGTATTCCTCTGATCTTCATCTTCAGGTCCTGCACATTAGTTTTGCATGCAAACAAGAATAAGCGATTCACAAAATTTAAAAGTAAACAAAAGAATTTAAAATAGAAAATTGCTGTTAGACCCGTATGACATGGTATCGTTCATCGAGGTAGTAGATTCGTTCAGTACAAATCGGCATCTCTCATGAAAATAGGGTTTCACTATTCGCCAATTAACAAACTGCTTTTAATCCGTAGAAGCACATATATTGAAAATATTACGTGGTAGAGAGGTAACTGTCCACGGTAAAGCACTAAAAGCCACAGTGAAGTGGATATGCACAGGGTTTCAAAAACTGACGAAAACCATTCGAAAACCGCGGTTTTCGACTTTACCGTTCGGGTTCGATATCCAAAATCGCTCGGTAAACCAATCTAATTAAAAAAATTAAAAATTTTGAAAAAAATTTATGTGTTCGAAAACCGTTGAAAAACCGTGACAAAAATAGCTCAAAACTGTTTTCAAAGAACATTCAATTGGTCGGGTTAGTTTTTCGTGAAAATCAGGCGAAAAAACCGCTGTTTTCGAAAACGAACGGTTTTTCGATTTTTTTGAATTTTTTTATAATTTTTTGATTTCTTAACCCTTCGGTTTCTAACGGTTTTTCGAACGGTGTGAATTTCAAACCGGTTTTTTTATTTTGGTTTTTGAAACCTTGGATATGCATGAAACCAATGTGCATAAGGGACAGCTCAGGTTCACAGCCCCCAGAACCTTCGGTCATAAGGTTTCATGCCCAAGCATATAAGGTAGGACATCCAGGCAACCTCACCACGAGAGGGAGAGCCTGATTTGGGGTAAACTCCAGGAGCCAGAGAACATGTCGGCCGAAGAGGATAAGGCTGGAGAAAAATGAGGAAGAAATGAAAAAGAAAGGAAAAGAAAAGAAAAAGAAGAGAAAGAAAGAGGAAAATAGGAAAATGGTAAAATTTTTGAAACGCGTAAAATGATTTTTTAGTTGTAGAAAATAATCACGACGTAAGCTTATATGCTAACAATTGCGTAAAACTGCTGCAACTACTAAATTATTAGAAAAAAACATAAAAGAAAAGAAAAGAGAAAAACAAGGAATGTGTATTTCCTGTAAATTTGATAAAATAATAATTATCTATATTTGTGCAAGATTTAAAATAATTTAAATCAGATGAAATCCATTAAATTCGTCAATTTTAGTCAGTCAAACCATTAACTAAAGCACGATGAAATAAGATCGAAGAAAATCCTAAAAATCGCAACGTAAATTTTATAAATCTTAAAATACTAAGAAAAGGAGGTTGGATGCCTTAAATCATGCAAAAACTTATTAGCCGCTACAAAGTGGTATTTATGTAATTTTAGGAATCAATTTCAATTGCTCCGCTGATCCTCGGTATCATCCATGTGAGGATGAATATCTTTATTAAAATCCAGGGAAGCTTCCATTGCTCATATTTGTAAAAAAAATTGTTTTTGAATGTTTTTAGAAATCATCACTGCATAGCAAAAGTATTGACGAATACTCATACCAGGGGTACCCCACAACAAGGAGAGTGTTACCCAGAATCTCCATCCCTCACGGATGGGATTATCCCTAAATATCGGCTGACACGCCGGGTGAACCATCTTGGGACCAGCTCTAGGCCCGAGGGGTCTAGAAGGATCCCTGGCCTCGGAAGTCCACCATGAGCGCTCCGACCAGATCACCAGTCAAGCCTCCCCGCAGGCCCCGACCGGGCCACCGGTAGGGGCGTGTCCCCGCCGGTCCCGACCAAGTCACTGGTCAGCGCCTCCGCAGGTTCCGACCAGGCCCCCAGTTGGAGCCATAGTAAAACCTCCGCCACGTTAACGGTCGACTCCAAGCCAGTCACTTGTCCCATGGATACGACGTCCATGCTGGGGCAGGTGGACCCTTTCCAAGATAGCGCAGGGGCCGCTAAGTCAAGCGCCCGTCCCTTCACCTCTTCAGGCACGGCGGAAGGACGCGCTCCGTCCTGAGACGACACCAGGATACAGTGCAAGCAACGTCAGCACCTGACAAGTGAGCAGAGGGTAGGTGCGCGCTTTCCCGGCGGAACACTATCCGTTGCGCCTACCTACCCAGCGTGGGACGAACAATAACCCGTCAGTCAGCGGGACCGAAGACCGGGACTCCCGGACGTAGCATACCCCTATCTCTTTTCTCCAAATTCCCGTGTAACCTGCCCGCTCGGTCTATATAAAGGGAGGCAGGGCCCTCAGGGAAAGGGGACGGACTCTCCCATTTTTCACATTCTATCTCGCTTGCTCGCCCGACCCAATTCGGGCCTTCCGACCCGAGCGAGAGTTCCTCGCTCCCGGGCACCCTCACTCGGACGAGCGCTAAGGGCCTGTCCTTAGCCCTCGCATGTAATCCACCATACTCTGAGTATAAGATCCACCACCACGAACTGAAAGTAGGGACATTCCGCCCGAACCAGTATACATCCGGGACTTTCCTAGTCTAACCATTCGAGGAGAGGGGACGCGCAACCCCCTAAACTTATAAATCTACTTGCCGGTTATACGAAACGCCGACAAGTATTTTTCAAAGTAAAACCCTAAATCGGTGCTATTGGAAAGTTGGTAATTGTGGAATGTTGCGGTAATGTTTGGTTTTAGTAATCGAAAGAAATGATAGACTGTTGATGTAGTCTAAGAATTTACGAATATGTTGATTTGGTTCACCTGATAGGTGAAGTTAGAGGTGGACACTCGGGCTGTGCCTTTTTGGGTTGGCCTGAGGCACGATAGCTAAGCACGACCCAAATCTCGGCCCGACACGAAGTGGGACGTGCTGTACCTGCGAATCGGGCACGATGGGCAGCATCAAGTGTAGATACTGTAGCAGCACGAAGACACTGTAGCACGACATGTACTGTTGCTATTGATATGCCAATAGTGCCCGGTGTCGGTACTATAGCAACCGGCATGTAAACAACACCGAGTGTAGATACTGTAGCACCGACTTCGCTACAATGTTTTGGCTATAAATTTGGGTTTCAGGTTCAAAAAAATTGATGAAAATTGAGAGAAAGAAAAGGAAGGTGTAGAAGTTTCACCTGAACCAGATAAAATATCACAATAATTGTATTGCGCGGTAATAGTATATGGTGACGTCCGTCTGTTCGTATGGATACTTAAAGGTCATGGCTTCTACTGCCACGAAGATCCGACATATCTATTTCTGCTGCTACATTTAGGCATTAAAGCTGTGAACTTCGCGAGAGCTTCTCCAAATACAAAGCGCTCCTAGGACCACGGAACGTATTTATTGCTTTTGATATTTTATAAATGTTGATTCTAATACATGCGATCGATCCGAAAAGAGAATAAATTTTTAAAATTTAGTGAGTCTTTCCCACCCTAATTTCCCAATAGGTTATACAAATCTACTCTCAACACAAGCATCCTATTCAAGGCTTGCATCTACTTTGAATAAGGAATATGCTATTTCAGGAATCAGCACAACAACCTGCTAATGAGCTTAATAGGCCTTATGATTTTAACAAAGAAGCTTTCACCTGATTCGCTCACGTTAGTAGTAATGAATACAAGGCACTTGCAAAGGTGTTAGTTTCTGTAAGTGTCCATTGAACTTCAGTGCCTGTTCAACCAGCACATATCGTGCTCACAGTCAACACCAGATCAAGTGCCTTGTCTTATTTCACTCTCTGTCAATTCACACAGCAAAGTTTTTCTTGACAAATCTTTTTCCCAGGCATGCTAATATAACAATAATTACTCTTTTACATATAGGATAATTATGTATGTTAACATGAATAGAGGTTAGTTTGTTTTGTGCATGGCAATACAGTATTACTAGGACACTTATGTCTAAAAATTTTTGCTGAATCAGAAACCCCGAATCTGAGTGGAATTACGACTCCGTGTCCGATTCCAAATAGCATTTCCTGTATCAATTTCCAAATCCGAGTTAGATTCCGCCCCGTGGCAATAACTAGATAAATGGCTGGAAAACGGACCTTTTTCCATAAGGGGAATTCCTTTAGCTCGATTCTTTTAGTCAGAATTGCTGCAACGTCAAAACCAGTGGTTTCTTTCAACATGCTCTGGGTTCTTCAGCTCTAGTTAGTTACACACATTTCGGGCACTAAATCTTACCACACAGCCACAGATCAGTTCATCAGTTGCAGATTGCCAAAGCCACTAATTTGTCACCAAGTTGCACACACATCCAGCAAGGGAATCAGCAATGCGCTAATTCTTAAGCCGAACAGTCGAACACCATTAATGCCAGGTAGCCAAGCACCGTACAAACTATCATACTATCATCCGACAATAACACCAAACATTACTACAATTACAAATCAAACAAACAACTACAAGAAAAAGATCGCACATCTTTGCCCAAGCTATGCTCGAAAGTAGGATTACTATTACCAATCGAGCTCACGCGAAATCCTCCACCAAGATCTGCTTCTCCACGACCACCGCCTCCTCCTCCTTCCCCTCCTCTCCATTGCCTTCTTCGGATCCCGATTCACTGAGCCCCTCTCTGATCCCCTCGACGCAGCCCTTCTCCCGTCCAAGCATCCCCTCCTGCTGTTCCCCGACCACGACAACCCTATCTTCCTCATCTCCGCGCCCGCCGACCACCACCTCGTCACCGCCTCCACCTCCGCTCGCTCGGCCGCCGCTGACCACCACCACCTCGTCGGCTCCGCCGTGACTGCCGCATCCGGCGACAAGGATGGCGTCGGGAATGGGATCGTTTTCATCCTCGTCGTCGAAGCGGGTGAGGCGGGAGGAGACGGCCTCCGCGGCGAGGGAAAAGGCCTCGGCGATAGACTCTGGCGGGAGGGCGCAGTCCTCGAGACCCGCGTCCTCCAGCCGCGGCGGCCGGATGGACTCGCCGGCGCCGGCAAGGAGCCTGCTGTCTTCCTCGGCCAACTGTATCTTGTGGAGACTCGAGAATGCGTGTGACTGCGTGAGAGGAAGGGGTTTGGAGAAGGCCGTGGACTACGAAGTCGGCGAGGATGTCGAACGCAGGCTTTAGCGTTGTACTGCATTGCTCGCTTTGTCGCAGCTGCTCAAACAGTCGCGGCCTGGCTCGTCACTGCTTGGCTTGATACCAGGCCAGGGCTGAGCTTTGGCAGCCCATGAGCCCGTCAGTCTCGGCCCAATCTTTCTTTACTAATTAGACTCTCCCGTGAAGCCATCAGAGTAATCCTACAGGGTAAAAGGCTAAAAGTTCTCACATTAATCAGCAAAAAGAATAAATCTAAAAATTCTCACATTAATCAAGCCTTAATTTTCTAATTTAATTTATGCAAGGGATCCAACCTACGTTTAATATTTATCTACTTGGTATCATACATCCGTAAAAAAAAATTAATTGATCCTTCACATAAAACGGAAAAATCAATGGTTTATTGAACAGTGCAGTGCTACGCAAAGCTTGAAAATCCTGCTTACATGACACGTGGACTTCCGGAGGACACTGGCTAATCTGAACGAGCTCCACAATTGTTTTGAAATCTAATTTCCTTGTGAACGTAAATATAAAAATAATCTTCTCTTAATGTAGCATCCCAAAATTTGGCTCAATTTAAATTTTTGGAGTTATTTGAACTTTTGAGAATTTTGGGATTTATTTAGATTTATTTGAGTTTAATTTGAATTTATCTTTCTCTTTAATAATTAAATAATATAAAATTAATTATCAAAAATAAATAAACATATTTTATCTGAGTTCTAAATCCCATGAAATATTTTCTAGAATTTTCTAGATTTTTTTCGGTATTTTAGAGCTCTAAATAATTAGTTTGATTTTCGGAATTATTTTAAAAGGAAAAATATTGAAATTCTTTGCTACAGTGTTGGGCCGAGCCCAACACTGGCGCACTGCTCGCCCAGGGAAACCCTAACGCGCCGCCCTGCCGTTAGATCGCGATCGATCTTGCCGTGCCGGGCCGCGTCGCCAGAGCTCATGTGCCGTCGGATCGCAGCCGCTTGGACGCCCCGGATTGCGTCATGTTGCGCGGGAGGCGAACAATCGGCGCTGTCGTCGCCATTACGAGGTGGTTGGCAGCCGTGGATTTGGCGGCCGATTTAGGCACATATCGAAGCGTCGCCGTGCGAGTGATATAGCTCATTCAACGTAGCTCTTCGTTCCGCACCCGTAGCATACTCTTCCGTACATCATAGAGCTCTGTAGCTCTTGTTTGTGCTTACCGAAGTTTGGCTCCCTTGCTGCTTCGGTTTTGACCGTTTTCCACCGCTGTCCGTCGCTCATCGCCGCACCCGAGACCCATCCCGAGTCCGCCGTGCCATGACACGTCGAGTGGAACACTTCTCACTGGAGATGCCCGGGAACACCGTCGGCTACCTCATCTTCCCCAACTCCGGTAGCAAGCGCCGCCGCCAAAACCCGTTATCATCATCGCCGCTGAATCACCATCGCACGGTCCGTAACGCCACGAGTCGCCTTCGGCGCGCTGAAAATGTCCGTTAGATCTCCATCGTGCCGTTCTGATGAGTCCACGTAGCCGTTTTAGATACGTTTGATAATGGTCGTTGGATCTCGATCCAAGGGCTCGATTTAGGCCGTAGATTAAGCCGAGCCGAGCCGTTAGATCTTAGACCTATGGCCGAGATCTTGCCACGTATCACACGGAACCCTAGCGCCGCCGGATCTCAACCGTCGATTTCGGCGCACGGTTGGGATCGTGCCACGTGTTTGCGCGCCGAACGAAGCGTCGCAACGGTCGTCGAGGCGAGATCCGACCGTTGAAATTCAAACGATCGGTCGGGATAGCACCACGTGGTCACTCGGGTCCAAAGCGGCATCACATTTGGGCCGTTGGATTCAATCAACCAAGCGGAACCTTGCCGCGTGGGCGATGGTGCGCGCCGGTGTCACCGGAGTGGGTGTCGCCGGCTGTACCTGTTCGGGTGATGTCACCATGACGTCATACGTGGGTCCCCTGTCGATGTGGGAGGCCGTAAGGGCTGACGTCATCCGAGGGGCCCACGGGTCAGTGACACTATTCGGTGGACCGAGTCCACGGTGATCCCGAGCCGATTCGTGAACCCGGTCCATAGAACCAAGGCGACGTGGCTCACTCCGGTGCTGCCACGTGTCGGCCGAGAATATATCGGGATTTTCCAGAAGAAAAATAAATAGATTAATTCGGTTTTTCTTTTATTTGAATTTACAAACTTGTAATCGCTATAACTTTTGCGTCTTAGCTCCGATTTGGGTGATTCCAGTTCTTAAAAATTTGTAAAAATGTGAACTATTCATTGGTGAATTTTATTTTATTTTTAGAGTTAATCTTGCTATCTATTTAGTGTATTTATTGAATGTATGCTTATTCGAGTAGACGTTGAATTAGAGAAAACTTCGAGGGGAATTTCCAAAGACAAGACCAAGCTCCAGATCAGGATCATCCACTGTTTGAAGGCAAGTCATGCTTTGACCATTTTGCTCCTAAGTTTTGAAGATATATTTTGATTCAAATTATGCATGCTAATTTAACTAAAAATAGATTTAATTAATTTGGGTGAATTAGTTAATTAACCTATTTGTTATTGCCACCTTGTCTCTAATATTTGTATGCCATGATTCACTTGATGCCCTAAGTTGATAACATTAGTTGGATGCAATGATATGCCAACACGGGAGGCTAGACCGTGAATAGTTGCTTAGCCTTGCTTATGTCGTGAATAATCTTTTATAATACAAAAGCAATATTGACTAAAGGAATAGTGAATGTATTTTGGTAAATGGTGAAATAATGTTGGTAATGATGTTGCAATGTGGAGGCCTCTGTGGTTCTACATGAAGGTTGATTTGCTTGCATGTGTTGCACCATAAAACAACTGGGGTGGGAAATGATTTAGACTGGGGCAAGTGGATCGAGGCTTCGTGCCAGGTGGGCCTGTGTGGCAATGGGATGATCTGAGTAAAATGAGATGGCTGTGTGCCAAACTTTTGAAAGGAAGTCTTACCCTGGACAGTTAAGAACTTTACCTTGCAAGTCTTTGAACCGAGTTACTCGTACAGCCACATGTCTGGTATGGGATAGACCTAGTTTAGTAGGGTTCTAATATCTTTCCTTTGATATCTCGGGGCGGCAGTTACACAAGAGTGTAACTGTGTGGGGGAGCGTACCTGTGCTACGGCTTGGTACCCATCCAACAGTATTCGCTTGTTCTAAGTTTCGGCTCTGAGTGAGGGAAGCGTTAGGAAGGCCATACTGGGGAGGTTCATAGGTTTAGATGTTAGTTTCTGAAAGACTTTGTTACAATCAATCACCTGTGTGGTGAGCGACTGTATCCTGTGGGTAAAGTATACCACCTCTGCAGAGTGTACAATCTATTCGAATAGCCGAGTCCACGGAATTGGACAAAGCTCGGGAATTACAGTCAATGGGTAGATCTTTGAAAATAAAATGGGATGAAAGGCTGTGTGCCAGGGTTAATGGTGAAATTTGATTAAGGATTGTGTGTCCAAAATTATGTGAAAAACAATTGGAGAAACTTATTATATTAATATGGTTTTGCTGCTTTGTATCTAAATAAATAGTAAGTTTAAATATTGATGAAATGCAAAATAACCAATTGAGCCATTTCTTTGTAATAAGCCATGCATGTAGTAATAGAACTGCATCCTGTGTATAACTTGTTGAGTACGGTGTGTACTCATCCTTGCGGACAAAAATTTACCAGAAGAAGAGTCTACACCTGCTTGGGAGGAGGAGTTTGCTTGAGAGCTAGAGGTCTAGGGAGCAAGACTCGTCAGATGCCTGTGGCGAAGAGATG
Source organism: Guadua angustifolia (assembly GCA_036346375.1). Classification (NCBI taxonomy): domain Eukaryota; kingdom Viridiplantae; phylum Streptophyta; class Magnoliopsida; order Poales; family Poaceae; genus Guadua; species Guadua angustifolia. The sequence goes on from JAYEVE010000853.1 coordinate 79,693, forward strand.
GATCACTACGATGCTTTATTTTCCGCTGTCATTTTATTGATACTTTGATTTATGTAAGCTCTGCGTGGCAAACTATTGTAAGGTGACCATAAGGTCGTACAACTCGTTTATATTCATGTCTGAAGTACTTTATTATTATTCCGCTGTGTATGATTGTGGTACTTTAACCCTGTTTAGCCTGTGTACACTAGCATGATCCTGGACTAGTACTGAATACACAGAGGGTCCGGATTTGCATATTCGGGTCCTGACACTTAACCACGGAAACACCGACAGACGATGTGTGTCACCTGATGTGGTGGCAGGAGTACCACACAACAAGAGGTCGGAATGAGCGACCTGTCGAGCAGTTTGACCTCGGTAATATTAATTAAGCGATTTAATTAAACAAAGTCATTAATTAAGTGATTAATTAATTAAAGTGAATACTTAATGACATTTCATGCCGAGCAATGCTACCTTGGCAGGAACCTTGCCGCGGCTCTACGGCACGATAGGTGACATGTGTCATCTATCACGCCTTTCATGGTCGCGAATGGAGTTATTTTTATAAATTATTTGAAATGTTGTAGGATCTTAAAAAAAAATTCGCAAGGGAGCCAAGGAAAGTGATGGCTTCAATAAGAACAGCCACATGACCACATATATGTACTTTTTAAAAAAAAACGATATATGCACGTATGTATGCAATCAGGTCTCTCCTGGATGCGATTAATCCGTTATAAATTTGTAGCTCACCAAGTGCAAACACAAACTAAACACAAAACAGAATGTCTAATTTAGGTAGGGGTGAAAATGGATCAGATACAGACGGATATTGCTCTTGCTGTATCCTAACCTATATTTTTTCCCCGGATATGGATATGGATTTGGGTTATTCGAGATACGGATATATGACGGATTCGGATCGAAAACGGATAAAGATATATAGATAATGCACGCATATATAGAGTAATATATATTGAATTAAAACCATACGAGTACATGACTATAATAACAAATTATATATCAATCAAACTAAACAAACATCGTAGAAAGAATATGCTATTTTAGGATTAATTATTAATATAAATGGACTGATATAGAAAAAATATGATGAAAATGGGCTGTGCCTTGCTGATATCTGAATAGAAAAAAAACCAAATATCCGATCCGATATCCGAATAGGAAAAATCCGAATATCCAGACCCCGTCCCGTATTTACCAGATATTAGATGCTCTGGATCCGATTCCGAATTCGGATTCAAATATCCGAATCCGGTCTCAGATCCGATCAGATAGTAAAATCGGGTTCCAACCGGACCCGATCCCGGATCAGGCGGGAGATATTTGATTGTTTTCATCCCTAAATTTAGGGTCGCCTGAGCGACGCTCCTACCGCAAGCTCTTCTCCATGCGACAAGTGTTACGCGTGGTGAGGACCGAGGAAGAGCATTTGGGAAATGGAAAGAGATGGCCAGACCGTACGAACCCCACCGGCCACAGTTGTGTACTCCACAGCACCTCAATGCATTGAAATACCTACAAATAAAATAGATTTTTTGTGAGTTGAATTTTTTTAGTTTAAATTTTAAGAGTTGAATTTTTTGGATGAATTTAAAATTTTCTGAGTTGAAATTTCCGATTTGAAATTTTATAGGCAAAACTTTGCAAACCAAAAGTTTTCTTTTAGTTGAAATTTTTTGAACCGAAAGTTTTTTCAACTCAAAACATTTCAAAATAAATTTATTTGAACTGAAAGTTTTTGAACTGAAAATTTTTTAATAGACAGTTTTCGAACATACAGTTTTTGAAATTTCCCGTTCTAAAATTTCCTCACTTGAAAATTTTCTGGTTTGAAATTTCTCAACACTACACCATGACACAATATTACCATCAGATGTCTGTCGAAAATAATCAGTGATCACCAACAAACTATTTGTCGGCAAAGTTACGCAACAGACTATCTGTCGGCAATATTTCTTTCAGAGTCAGATTGTCTGTCGGCAATTATACATGTATTAAGGACTGATTATGTGTCGGTAAATCTCATATTGTGGATCAAACTGTCCATCGGTAAAAATGTCATAACTAACTAAGTGTCGGCAAATGTTTAGGAGGGAAAAAAATTAATGCGCGGCAAGATTCGGCGGGAGAGCAAAAGACTGCTAGGTTTCCGCTGTACATCACACCCGGCTCCTTCGCCAAAATCCCCAAAATCCCAGCGCCTCCCACGCGCCAAAATCCCCAAATTCCCCGCCGCCCGCGACGCCTTCCCCGACCCGTCGCCGCCTCACGCGCCGCCCCCGCCGCCGCCCGCCATCGCCCTAGCTACGCGTCTCCGCCGACGCTTTTCGCCGCCACGCCGCTCTCCATCCATTCGACTTCGCCAGCTCGGCCGCCACGCTATCTCTCACGCATCCCGCCGCGCTCCCCACCCCATCCTCCCAGAGACTTCGTCGCTCCGCTATGCTGCCTTCAATCTGCCGACACCGCCTCTACCTCACCGCCACCTCCTCCTTTGGCTCCGCCTCCGCCTCACTAGCCGTGGTGGTCGCAAAGGGCACCATGGCCGTGTAGTGCCGCCGCCGTGGACTAGCCGCACCGCCCGTCGCCCTGCCGCCGGTCGTTCTGCCTCCTGCCGGCCTGAGAAGGCGCCACACCACCACGAGTCTGCCGACTACTGCTCGCAACCTGCTGCTTCATTTGCCGACTACTGCTCGCAAATCCAAGGTGTGCGCACAAATTCAAGGTGTTGTTCTTGACTATAGTTCACTTTATCTAAGCATTGGACCCTTTGATCTAGCTTGCTTGTTTAGTATCACAGCTTCCGTGATGAATGACTCCATTTAGTTTTGGCTTGCAGTCTGGTCTTTCATCGGCAATCCGGCATTAGCTGCTACAATTTGTCGTTTGCTGTCGAAGATATTAGTAGCTTCCTCTAGGATGTAGTGTTTCTTATGAGGTGGGTTGCAAAGATTTGTCAGTAATGTGAGGTTATTTTCAATTCTTTGGCCTCTATATTATCTTTGTGATATCTACTTGCTTGGGGAAAGTGGGAAAAGAAATTAAATTTGGAATGAAGTTTTGATTTGGGGGAAGACCAGCAGCATGTATATTGGTTGCTGGGAAGTCTCATCTCTGGTACCTTCCGATTTTTCATAACAGAAATGCTGACTCATTTTGCTTTTTTGTTCACCGCCTGATCTTATAAACACTAAGAGTATATCTTGCATTGAGAAATAAAACCTGGTACTTCCTTTACTTTTCAAGTACACTTAACAAGGCAAAACTCTCACCAATTTTTGTACCTTTGTCTGAAACATTCTCCCCATCGCTTGTGTGTGCAAAAGCTAAACAAGAGAAAATCAAGCACTGACATAAATTTATACATCCTTTTGCATCTTTAAGGTTACAGTAAACTAAACTCTCATTAAATGTAACGGGCAACAAACACAGGCGGACTGGCAATGAACGCTGGTTCTGTTATTAACTACAGTTTATGAGGCGTCCAATAACTGAAACTTCAATAGCCAACGCTCACTGAATTTGCAGTGTTTCTCTTTTATATCTTACAGTACGTGGCACATTCCCATTGATACGTAAACAAACTGAAAACGAGAAATGATAAGCAACAATCTGGTGCTTTTCTTGCCTACAAAATTTTCGGCATGATGGGTTCTGAAGAAACGCCCCTAGGGCAATTACAATGCCAATTAATAGGCGCCCTTAATCTCAATGTTATTGCACTCTTTGCTTCCCCTGATGGTGTCATTGTGAATTTGAGACTGCTAGACATGCTTATCTCTCAAAATTAAGATCAGACCAAATATTTCCACATATCCTGCTCATTATATACATGCTTTCGACACATCATGCTCATTATATACATGTTCTTTTTCCTGTGCAAACTCCAAATTGCTCAAGTTTGTAGAAGTGTTGAGTGGTTCTACACTCATGTACCTTAATAAGCTAATACTAGTTATTAATTTGTTGATGGACCAAATATAAACCCTTGTTTTTCTTTGAATGTGTTCATCCTAAAATTAGGAAAAGAATTTCAGCTCCCCATCTGATTAGGACTGTTAGCTTGCTTACTCAAGAGGAGTTGAATTAAGTGAAGCCCCAAATTTATGTTTTGAGTCTCGTGCGATATGGGGACATATATCTATGTTGCTTTTTTGGGGGGAAATTGCAGGGAAGGACTGTTTGGTGGATGTAGTGGCCTAATAAAAATTGATAGCCTGCTTTCTCAAATGTAGTATAGTTTGCTAGTTAAGATTGTGCTAAGGTCAAATCGTTGTCACTTTTGCCTCTACTAATATAGACTAGGATGATACCAGTAGCTCAGTGGGTTGAGCCCCCCAGCTTTTTTCTTCTTGCTGTTACAGCCCCCCAGCCAAGAGGGCGTGTTCGTGTTTTAGGCTTGGGACCAACTCCTCAAGATGTGGGCACACCTGGAACACAGCGAAAAGTACCAACAAGGTTTCAGATGGAAATGGTAGCTCGTCAATAAGCTGAACAACAGGTTGTAGCTCTAACACAGCGCATGGACCACATGCAACAACAAATGGATGAAATGAAAAATTTGTTCTTAGCTTCACAAGGCTTGCAAAATGTAGAAGCCACTTCACAACATGGTTCTAATTCTCGACCTGTGGCATGCTATCTGTTTAAATTTTTATTGCAGTCTATAGTAATAATGTCGTACTGAAATATTCCTTGTCTATGTTTTGCTATAGAATATAGTGTTTGAACAAGAACATGATGATGAGGAACATCATGGTCAGGAGGAGGATATGGTCTATAGGAAAATTGTGTCTCTTAAGGTAGCTCCAAGGAACATTGCAGCCACCGCAAGGAACCGTGAAGCCTCTCACAATGAAGATGACAGCGCTGTAATGTTGTCCTCCTTTTCATACACACTTTCAATTTATGTCTTGAATGTCTATTATTCTTTTTAACTCTTTTGAACTGCAATATATTCTTTAGGTTGGTAGGGATGTAATATTGTATGCTCTTGTGAGAGATATCCCTGTTGCTAAGGCTACAATTACCTCAACCGACCCAAGTACTGTAGTGGGAGATCAACGTCTTGGACGGGAATATTATGAAGTTGTCGTGACTGTTCCATTCAAAAGAGATGTTCTGCTGCCACGTCCATATGATGGTATAGAAAATATAGGTGATGCTCACAAACTATCCATTGCGTGGCCACACAAGAGGGTAATACTCTACACTACACAATATTTCCATTTTGATGATTGTAATGGTTGAACTTTAGTTGCTAACTACTAATAACTTGGTAGATAAAGAATAGCAAAAACAAGCGGCATCTCGGACTATGTGTACTTTACTCAAAACTTTACATTTTCTTCTTGTGCAAATCCATCACTTTTCTTCAGCTTTACATTATTGAAGTTTTGAGTATGAATATAGAAGGGTTATTTGCACTTTTTTTCATAGTTCACAACTGCAATATAGATAAATGGTTAGATGGGGTTGTTGCCGTTTCCTGCCACCTCAGGAGAAGACCATACAAGCACAAACCATCAAAAAAGGACATTGTAAATTTCACTGATCATCAATCAATTTACACATACTTATGGTTTCACTCAATAATAGTCTTATATAGTCCCACAAAGATCTTTGTCAGCTCGTGATGTCAATATTTTTACTTTCTACCTTGATCACATAAATCCTAGTAGTATTTTCCTTAAAAGGCCTTCTTCCTGATACTATCGCATGTGTGTATATATATAGCTGTGGAAGTAGAAACTTTTTCTTCTTTACTTACCAAACAAAGTATAATTAATTCCCGTACCCTGTTCTTCAAGAATCAGTAATATTAAGCTTCCTGCAGGAGAAAGCATAATGATACTCACGCTTCCTTTTAGAACCTGATTTTGTTTTGTTTTTTGGAATTTTTGCCCTTCAGAAATTGATCGATCTCATGCAATCTTGACCTTAGTTCTACTTGAGCATCAGGAATAGCATTAGTCTGGGGATCCCGGTAAACACACTTTAATCAATCAAATGCCTGAAAGTAATCTTAATAGGTGAAATATTGGAGCAAGAAACACTCAAAAAAACTTGTAAGCAACTAAAAATATTAGGTCCTTTATGACCAAAAGGCCACACTCAATAGCAAATAAAAATAACTAGCTATCAAGAGGTCTTAGAAATGCTAATCAATTCACTATAGCTTAATGGCTGCCAAACGTAGCAGCTGCAGAGAGGGAAGAATGCAATGGGAACTCTCTACATTCAATAGATAATTTTATTAGGGCTCAATTACAATAGTGTGCCTTCAAAGCTAGATGCAACAGACAAAATATTCTAACCATGACGAATGTCTACCAAAGCTCGTGGTCTTCTTCTGTTTACCTCCTGATCTTTGAGCTTCTCCTGTTTCACTCTTTACTGGAGGTTGGCTCAGGTATGGGAGGTGTCCGAAGGTGGCTTAAATGGCTTGGGGCATGCTGGCTTTCACGAGAAGGCTCTGGAGTGTGGGTTGGCTACTAAGCATAGTAGTGCATACTTATTCAATTTACACCTTTGTTACTTGTGGTAACTAAGCACTTGTACTCTAATATTTTTGAGGTATCATCAGCTTAACAGGTCAAATGTGAACCAGAGGTGCTAGCAGAATTAAATTGTTGATTGTTCTTCAAGTATTAAATGTTGTTGTCCAAAAACAAAATCATATGAACTAATTTCGAAGTGTTTTTTTTTGCAGGCAGAATCGCAAGGACCTAGGAAGTTAGTGTTACCATCATATACAGATGCTTTTGTTCAAAACAACTAGTCATATATATATATATATGTATGTTAAGTGATCATTTTGTATGTACTTGAAGACAAGTTGGTGGGTGGAAGACAAGTTGACTCTAGATTTCAAGATGCAACAGGGTTGAATTTTGTAAAGGATTGATTGTTAAATGTAAGAACTTTGGGCTTTTTGACAAATTTGTATATTCTAGTTGAATGAATTAGATTACGAATTGAATGGATGTATTTTGATGGCAGTTGTTGTGTTGAATGGATGCATTAATTCAGTTATTTCTCTTGTGATGTGGTGAAAATATGAATTCATTATCGTTGGATTTATAATATTCTCGCACAATAATGTTTTATCATTGTTTTCTATCTAAGAAATGCATGGAATTCACACCAATTTGGCTTATCCTCGCGATCATCCGGCAAAAGTATATCCTCGCACGATCTGTCGGCAAAAATATATCCTCGAACGATCCGCCGGTAAAGTATACCTTGAGATGATCCGTCGGCAAAAGTATACCCTCGGACGATCATCGGCAAAAGTATGTCTGTCGGAAAAGATATATCTGTCGGTAAATGTACTATAATAACGTCAGATCATCTGTCGGTAAATGTTTTTGCCGACAGGACTTCTCCCGACAGTGTTTTTCTGTCGGAAAAACTTTTGCCGACAGATAATACGCCGCAATATATGGCTTTTGCCGACAGATAGACTGTTGTTGAAATTGTGTCATGGTGTAGTGCAAGTTAAAATTTTTCTAGTTGAAAGTCCTCGATTTGAATTTTTCTGAGTCGAAATTTCCTGAGTTGAATTTCCACGGCTAAAAGTTTCTCAAGTTAAAATTTTCCTAATTAAAAATTTCTCGAGTTGAACTTTTTTCCAGTTGACACGTGTCGTCACGAGGGAAAGGTGGAGCTGAACCGCATGTTGGGAAGGATGAGGTTGAGCCTAAAATAGTCATTCCCAAAACAAAATTATGGCATGCATGCACAAAACCGGATTAAGATCTTTGTGTGCACAATACATACTGAATAATTTGGAATACACATATGTACTACTAGAAAATTGTTCGCGCCGTAATACGGCGCGCGCGTCATTTTTTCATAGATTTTTTTTTGGCGGTGTTCTATTTTTTAAATCGGCGAAATAATGAGCAGAACGGCCGAAAGAACACAAAATTTTTCGCGGCGTAAGATGCCGCGCGTGCCGTTTTTTCGTTGAATTTTTGCGTTTTATTTTTTAAATCGTCGAAATAATGAGCGAAACGGATGAAAGGACAAAAAAATTTCCCGCGACGTAACACGCCGCGCGTGTCATTTTTCGTAGAAAAAATTCCTTTTTTTTTCGGTGGCGTTTTTTTTTAAATCGTCGAAATGGGGAAAAAATAGAGAGATAGAGCTGTACAAATATCTCCTTCGACGAATTATTTGGAAAACATTGGAGGCCGAGCTGGAAAACCACGGTGGGGGAAAAGTCTAGAGGGAAAAGGGTGAAAAATTATTAGAGATGACAACCTTCTTTTGTCGAGCTCAACACTCTCTGGCGTTGAGTAATAATACATGTTTTAAAAAATATTAGAGATCGACGCGTTCATGAGTAATAATACATGTTTTAAAAATATCGAGATCGAGATGGGAAATTGAGCTGGGAAAAAGTCTAGAGATAGAGTCCGCACAAATATTTACGGCGATTTAAAACGTTTTTTAAAAAAAGCGGAGAAAGGACATGTTTTAAAAATATTAGAGACTCACGGCGTAACACGTCGGCGGTCGTTTTAAATATGGATTTCTTTTTTTTGCGCCTTTTATTTTTAAATTATCGAAATAATACATGTTTTAAAAATATCGAGATCGAGATGGGAAATTGAGTGGAAAAAGTCTAGAGATAGAGTTGCACAAATATTTCTTGCATTTAAAACGTTTTTTTCCGAGAAAGCGGAGAAAGGACATGTTTTAAAAAATATTAGAGACTCACGGCGTAACACGTCGCGCGTGTCGTTTTTTCGTATAGATTTCTTTTTTCGGCGGCCTTTTATTTTTTAAATTGTCGAAATAATGAGATGGGAAATCGAGGTGGGGAAAAAGTCCAGAGACAGAGCTGCACACGTATTTCTAGTGACAAAAACATTTTTTCCGGGAAAAACGGAGAAAGGACCTAGACGTAAAGAGTAAGGACCTGAATGTTACGTTTTTGGACTTGTCCGCTATCCTGAAAAATTAGAAAAGGGCTTGTTTGTGATTTAAATCTAACGAGAGGTTCTTTTCGTAAATTGGCGCACGAGGGATCTGAACGCGAATTTGGAGGAAAAAATCTTCCTCTCTCAAAAAATCGCGAAGGACCTGTTCGTAATTTACAAAAGGACTAAATCGCGAAAAAAAAATTGAGCCGAGCCGGCCGGCCGGCTCGAGCCGAGCCGCCGGCTCGGCTCAAATCAACGACAGCAGCGGAACTCTTCAACAAATATGAGGGGTAGTATACTCGGACGTTAGTTCAAAGCGCATATGCTCAACTATGTTTTCTTAGCATACATGCACAGCTATACGGTGCTTGGGTGTTAGCAAAGGTGGAGTGAATTAAAGCTCAACTTCGCAGTACGTGTATGTGCCTCCTTATATGTAATATCTTTGATTTCCTATTTTGAGTGTTCTGAAAATTACTTCCAAATTAAGTTTCAAATTTATAATTCTTCATATTTCAACTTAAACTTCCAAACTAAAATATTTCTATCTAATTTATATAAATTTCCTTGCAAACAAATAATTTTGGAATAAAAAATTTGAAGATATTCTTGAGTTTGAAGTCATGTGCACTGATTTGAATTGAAGTCAACTATTGTATAGATAAAAATATTTAGGGAAAATTTCTATCCAAATGTACATATATCCATAATTAAAAATGCTGGAAGTAATTTTTAGTTAAGAGTGTTTTAAAAACTCTAGATTACTTTAGAGCTGTATTGGAGGTACATCATGCCAATAAAAGAAATACAATTTTATCTGCCGAAAATATATAGCCATGATCCCATTTTTGTTTGAATTTGAATAGTTTCTTTGAGAGCAAAAAATCAAAAGTATCTTTAGCTTGTGCGGTGCTCGGGTTGACGACTAATCCGAAAAAAAAGCATATCGTCTATTCCCTACCTCAAGCTGTACGCCCTCCTCCGTCAAACCGACCCCCACCCACCAACCCCAAAAGAAAATTCTAGCTTAAGGTGAAACAGAAACCAGTGTAGCAAGTCTCTTCTGGCATTAGACCGTTATTATCTCTAGCTATGGATCTTGTCTCCCTTCAACTCAGAGCATCTCTAAGAGAAGTCCTAAATGGATTGCTATTTGGAAATATAGGGCTTTGGAAGAAAAAAGGAACTCCAACAACAGTTGTATTTTGAGAAAATTCATCCAATTCGTTTAGGACTCGGTCGTCTCGTCGCTAAATATGGCGACTCTCTGGCTGGCCCTATCGTCTTCGCGCGTCCCTTCTTCCGCATCCAACTGCCAAGCGCCGCAGCCATCGTCTCCTCTCTGGGTTCGCGCCTCCTCCCTCGCGCTCGTGGATGGCGTCGAGGCCGCCTTCTCCCTCGCAGCCGGGCCCGTCCGGAGCGAAGAACACACGATTTCGTCGTCCCCGCCCATCTGCCGTAGCTTCAGCCATCGGCGTCCCTGCTGGTTCCGTTGCGCCTCTCTCCATCGGTCCCGGCGGTCCCATCGCGATTCCTGACGGCCTAGAGCCCGGCGTCGACCTCTCGCGGCTGTCCTCCTACACGCCGACGGGATTAAGGTACTCTTCTTGCAGACAACAGCAGGTAGTCGGCTGTGGGATCGATTTAGTACCTGCAACAGTTCTTTTCAGTTCAGTTGGAACACATGCTTCAATCTCTGAAAATGTGAGTTGCGGTAGCGTGATAAAATAGCAATGACCTGATAATTGGAATGCATGCAGTAACTATACTTGAACCAGTTGCAGAGATTTCGAAACTGACAATTGGAGATAGCAATCCCCTGATAATTGAACCAGTTTCAGCAATCCCCTGATAATTGAACCAGTTTCAGCAATCCCCTGATAATCACCTTCCTTCCCCTGATAATTCGATTATGCAGTTCAGGGGGTTTCTGCATTTTGCTGTTGTGCTTATTCCAGCTTTGGAACCTAGAACAGTACTGACACAATAATTTTCTTTATGTGGGTATCTAGCTAGCTAGCTTGTCTTTTTCCTGCATAATCGAGTTGACAAGATGGTGCTAGATTAGTTCTTAGTGGCCAGGTTAGCATAGGATGAATCACAAATTCACAATGCATACCTCGTCGCAAAAACTAATGTTGAATCATTTGCCTACATAGGTTAAGCACCAGCCATTGATTCCTAATTGATTATTGCTCACCGTAATCATTGTACATCACTCACTTAAAATTTCCCTTTGAGGTAGTGTATCCAGCTTGATCGGTAGTGGGGTATTGGTTGTGATGGATGGTCCATGTGGGTGAACTTGTACTGATGATATTTCGATTATTTTGTGATGCACGAATGATTATCTCACAAATTGTGTTGCTCTGACAATTGATGGTTCCATGTGGCTGCAGTATGGAGTACCCAATTGATTGTTCGTACACGTCGTTATTGACCCAGGACTTTGGAGATGATTTCAGAAATCAAAGTAATTGTGATGCAGCAAATGTTGTCATTCAGTCCTCGTTAGTGCCCGCCATGAACTCCCAAGGAAAAACCAAGGGTAGAACAAATAACTATACTGAAGAAGAAGATATTCTGTTGGTATCTGCATATCTGAATATTAGTAAGGATGCAATTCAAGGAAACCAACAGAAAGACGGGAGGTTTTGGCTTAGGATTGAGAAGTATTTCCATGAAAATAGGAAGTTTGAGTCCGATCGTAATTGGTCATCGTTGAAGCATCGATGGCAGGCACTACAGAAGGATGTGAATGTTTTCCAAGGTTGTCATGACAGTGTGGAAAGGAAGAATGAAAGTGGAAAGACAAGTAACGATAAGGTATAATATACGAAAGTGGATTGCATGTTTCCAACATTGTTTAAATAGAGCGTATTTGAGTGGTCTCTGTTCTGTTTTGCAGCTTGCGGATGCCAAAGCAATGTTCCATCAATTAACTGGCAAGTCGTTTTCTGTCTTCCATGCCTGGAATATTCTTAGGCATGAGCCAAAGTGGATTGCCAAATGCAACAAGAGCAACATGAAGGAAACCACTATTCCTGGATCTAGCAGTACTAATGTGGAAAATGTAGGAAATGAAGGGCAGTTCAATGGGGAAAGACCACCCGGGAGGAAAGCTGAGAAGGAACGTCTTGGGCGAGTGAGAAAGCGAGGTGATGGTGATTTTGACCCTTTTGTTGATGAAGTGAAGAAATTCACAGAAGTACGACAAGAGATAGAGAAAGACCGGAAAGAGCGAGACAACATAATGTATGAGCTTGAGAAAAAGAAATATGAATTGGAGCAAGACCAACATAACACAAAAATCATGGAACTAGACACCAGCAAAATGGATGACCTAACAAAGAAGTACTTCGAGAAGATGAAGGAGGAGATTTTAGCTCGTCGATTCGGAAGTAGCCAGTCATAGATTATAGAGTACATAGTCATAGAGTAGTACACAGTTAGTGAAATTTAGTCATCTCTTGTTACTTTCAATAAATTATCTATTGCTACTGTCAATAGATTATCTCTTGTTACTTTGAATAAAATATCTATTGTTACTGTCAATAGATTATCTCTTGTTACTTTATTTGATTGGTATTCTGAGTTCATTGTATTTTCTCTTATGATCTTACCCTCTACTGTCATTTGATTGTGTATGTTCTGCAGTAAACTAAGAACATGGGCATACAGTTCACTTGATCAATACAAGGTGTGTTACATGTAGATGGATTGTGCTGCACATTCACAGCTCAAGTACATGTAACTGTATTTGAATTATTACATGTATCTATTTCAGTGTTCCCATATATTATTGGAAATAAGAACTTTCAGTTCAGTTATTTCCATTCTGTCTTGTGTGCAGCTGCAATATATCTTGTCATTCTAAACAGTTTTTCTTCTTGAAAATAGCTAATAGTTGGGCTCTTGTTTTTGGCTTCGAGTTCTATACCAGCTAATAGTTGGCCTGTTGAGAAGAAAGTTACAGCAGATCTTTTACTTACATTAAGGTGCTTTCAAGTTACAAATTCTGTCCTTTTGCACTGTAATTTTACCAGATTTTCCTGTCGTGATGAATTTTACCAGATCATTTGCTTGGTGATGAATCCAGCTATATTTCTTGTCATGGTGTGGTTTTTTGCAGCATTTGGCAGTAACCTGTTGATCTGGTTGCACATCTGCAAGTGTATGAGCAGTATAGGTAGTTTGTAGTATCAGCTCTCAAGTCTCTTCATATAATTAACGATGACCTCTCCTCAGATACTGCAGAAAAGCAAGAACCAGGAGATGCATTCTTGGGGAACGTATTTTTACAGGTTGGCGACAGGAGCTTATATCTCGCCTGAAATCTAAAATCCTCAAAGAAGCTCATGATTCTTTGGTCGAGGTATGTTGCAATTAGCAAGAATTTGATCTATTTTGTCTTTTAACTGTAGTTTGCTGAATGCTGATTATTTAGATATCGAAATGATTCAGTCTTTCCTGTTGTATTTTCAGAAGGAGAACAGTGTGGCAAATCATGCTGGAAGCAGTTGTCGTGTGGATGTTTGCATTGTCTGTTATTCTGCAACAGCTGCTCTCTTTTTTTCTCTGTAGAGCTCAAGCAATGAACTTCTGCAGTTGGCAAGTTGACATTAATTTTCTCGTCAACTGACAAAAAACCATTTGCACTAGCTAGCATGGCACACCTCTGATGTTATTTTTAAGGTTTGTCATGCCACACCTCTGATGTTACTACATACCTCATACTGCCATCATGAAGCATATGAACCAAAGGGGGAGTAAGAAAGGATAAAATAGGATTGTCACTTGGCTTCAGGTAGCGTTAAGGCTTGAAAATGTTAAGCATAAGGTTTGATTTTGTATTTCTTGTTTGAAATTGTCAGTCAATCTGTGAGCCTGAAAATAAGAGGCAGTATACCCCAGTTGTACGCACAGCACCTATCAAGGTTGGCACATTCTTTACTGTTCCAATTAATTGATCTTCAGATATAATTCAATGCCAGGATTCAGACTTTGTCACTTGGCTTCAGGTAGCGTTAACGTCGCATGCAGAATCGGTCCAGCGGCCATGAGCGGCGGGTAGAAGGCAGACAAACAAAAGATCAAGGCAATCCAACAAGACAAAACAGAGCACCTGTGGTGCCGTCATCAGGCATGAGGCGACTAGGAAAAATGGCACGGAGCAGAGCTGGGAACGCGTTCGGCTGCATGCACGAAGACGCCGTCGCTACAACCAACGCGGCGCGGGATGGCGCGGACGAACGCGAGATGGCGCGGACGAGCGAGGGACTCTGGCGCCAAAACTTTGCCACGAAAATTAAAGGGTTGTTGAGTTTTAGGGTCTAATTGTTGGAGTCATTAGCTATTTTTAGGCCCTAATTCTTTTAGTTTAGGCCCTATTTTCAAGTATGGGACTCCATTTAAGGCCTGACTCTTGGAGATGCTCTCAGAGCTCAGTCAGAGCCGTGCGCGCTAAGGATGGCATCGGGTAAAATCCCCACGGGAAAGATCACATGCTACATGAATTAATCACTAAAATAATGATGTATGTGTGATTGAAGTGTGGGTGAATCACTAGAGTAATTTATATTTAGCATATTTATTAATAATGACCTCACGTATATTCTTTTTTCTTTTAAGAATGATCATTTACTCCCACCTATTAGTGATAACGCGCCACATCGGCGCCGCCGTGGAAAAAAAAATCGACTCCACCCACCGGGGCGTCGCGCGTGCGGAAAGTCCATCAGCTGTATATTCTAATATATACTAAAATAGAGCTTATTGGAAAACAAGCCCATCTTTTACAAAAACCTATCTGCTCTTCCAGGTCCTATCGAACCTACATATTCAAACCAGGTGCTATCACTTCCTTGTTTCGAGAAGCTGGTCCTTTCCGCTAGACACCAACCCAAAGAATGGTTCCAACCCAAAGAATGGTTCGAAAAGGGTGTGGAATATTGACTAGAAAGTTCCTTTCCGCTAGCAGAAGCTGATTCCTTTGCTTGTTCCGCCTGGCTAGTTGTCTTTCCTCTGGCTTAAGTAGTTTACGCAGTAACGTTCCTTCAGTGGTCTGGACCAGGCCTTTAACAGCCTCTCTGATTGGAATTGAGGGCTGGCCTCTTTGACTCGGGCAGGGGAGAGCGCGAGCTGAAACCACTCTTTCGAAGGCAGCAAAGCGGCACGCAGCAGCTTCGTCTCGACCAGTCAACTGGCGTGAGAGAAATCGTTCTATTTATTAGTTAGGCTGTCTGCTGCGTATATAATGCTCAAGCTTCGCTAGCTCCCAAACGCACAGTTAATTCTTTAATCATCCCAAACGCCACCGCGCGAGCCAAACGATGGGAGCGACGGGCTATCGTCGTCGTCCCGCCGCCTCCGTGCTGTTGATCTGCCTCTACTGTTCGCTGTCGTCCATCCATGTCGACTCACTGTCCTTCAACCTCAACTTCGAATCCGACCCCCGCTCCTTCCTCGAGGAGCAGATCAACTGCACCAGCGACTCGAAAGTGGATATCGGTAAGCTCGAGCTGACGAGAAACGACATTGCTCAAGGAGCATTTGCCAGCGTCGGCCGGGCGTCCTACGCGCAGCCCGTCCCTCTCTGGGACAACGCCACCAGCCAGCTGGCCAGCTTCACCACCACCTTCTCGTTCAATATCACTCCGGTGTACCAAAACGCCGGCGATGGGATGGCCTTCTTCCTCGCCCATTACCCGTCGGTGATACCTCCCAAAAGCGGAGGGGTCGGCCTCGGCCTTCTCCCCGCCAACCAGAACGGGACAGGCGACGGCCGGTTCGTGGCGGTCGAGTTCGACACCTGGGACAACGGACGGCCCACCGACATCAGCGGCAACCACGTCGGCATCGACGTCAACTCCATCGCCTCCGTGGCGTCCACGGACACCACCTCGCCGAGCAAGAACCTGACGTCAGGCTTCACGAAGACCGCCACGATCAACTACGATAATGGCACGAAGATGCTAACCGTCGATCTACAAATCAACGGCACGTCGTACCACGTCAACAAGACAGTTGACCTGAGGAGTTTCTTGCCGGAGGAGGTCGCCGTGGGCTTCTCCGCGGCGACTGGCTTGTCGGCTGAGCAGCACCGGATTCTCTCCTGGACGTTCAGTTCCACACTTGCGTCAAAGAAGACACCGGCGCTACCGCCTCCTACAAGTAGGGGTGTAAACGGGTCGGGTTCGGGCGGGTAGTAGGTTATCCCATACCCTACCCTATTATTTTTTCTCCGGGTACGGGTACGGGCACGGGTAGTAAAAATCGGGTAGGGTACGGGTAACGGATAGCATTTTCTACGGACGGGTAGAAATCGGGTTCCGGGTAGTGTGCGGACGGGTATAATACAGACAACGGGTACTTCATCGGGTAGTGCACGAAATACCTAGGATCAAAACATACGATGAAAACAATCCAACTATCACACTAGGACATAACATAATACAATAGATAATACCGTATAGTTTAACAAACATACATAGTCCAACACAGAGTTCAAATAGTACATAATCAAACACATGGAGTTCAATAAACACACAAAGTCCAACACATGAAGTGAAATTCATATACAAAGTGATATTCATTGGGCTGGGCCCACTTATCGGTTTCACAAGTCTATCCATATTAGCAAATGGAAATGGGATAGGCTTGTGAGGCTGATAAGTGTGCTCAGCCCGTTGGCTACTTAAAAGTGCATTTTTGTTAAATGTTATGTAGATGGAAGTGCAGGTCTCTGAATTTTTTTCCTTAAAAGTGTGGTTTTATGATAGTTTTGCCAAAGTTAGTGTGTTTTGTGAAATTTACTCCAAAAATTTAGTATCTGAACTCATTGAAAATTTGAAATATCTGGTCAGAGATTTCATTTTACTTGTATTTACCATTTTACCATGATTAGAATAACTGTGCTGAAGAAATCATTCTCAGTGATTCAGATTCTGAAGAATCAGATAAAGGAAACAGTCCTCTAATAGGTATAGACTATTCTTCTGTATATTCATATTCTGAAGAATCAGATAAAGGAAACAGTCCTCTAATAGGTTTAGACTATTCTTCTGTATATAGTTTGAGTTCACAAATAGTCAGCTTCAAATGTAATTGCTGCTTCTCCTGGGCAAAAACTTCTCTCATGGCCCATCGTCTCCATCCTTGATGAGATTGCAAATGTCTGTGCACTCTGCCAGGCTAATTGCACAGCAAGCAGAGCAGAGTTTTGTTCACTTGGTCAGGATCATATGCTAGCTAAGCAGTAAGCACCGAATATAATACGGCTAGTATATAAAATGTTCATCGATTGCCTCTAAAATGAAGATTGAAGGGTTCCTGTTCCGGGCCAACCAGTTTATCCCAACATAAAAATAAATGGAACGGTTCAAATTGGCCATCTACACAACTAACAAACCCAAACTCAAGTTTCTGAAAGGATGTTCCTGTTCCAGTGTTCCGGGCCAACCAGTTTATCCCAGCAAAACTGTTCCAATCTAGGAATCTCCAAATCTAATACTAGATGATCACACAAAACAAGCATGTAAGCGAATCATCACAAACTCGTCCTAGTCTATCGACATGACGCAAACAAACAAACAAACAAATCCAATTAGGAGAACAGATACCCACAATATTAATCCCCAAACAGCATAAATAACTAGCACTAGCATAGCACTCAGATATTACGGGAGGGGTTAGGATTTCGACCTTGGCGGTGTCGAGCCAGACGGAGTACTGCCGGCTGCGGAATTGTTCCTGAAGGCTTGAACAACACAAGGGGTCTGCAATGCAGGTATGTCATGACTCATGAGAGAGCAATTGAGCGTGGATGAAGAAGCGAGTAGCAGCGGAGTACAATTGAATCGGTGAAAGCGCATGTTGCATTCGCACGTTTGGATTAGGTAAGGTAGGAGTTACCTCCTGACGTTGAGAGGGCCCTCGCCGCCGCGGATGCAGGTGGCGGCGTATGGAGGTGCACTGCAGCGCCTTGGCGGACTTAGGGTGCTTGATCCTCACCTGCTTCTTGTCGTCGCCGGAGAGCATGGGCGGATGTTGGAGAAGGCCTCCGGCTGGGGAGGCGGCGGCGCAGAGGCACGGGAGTGGCGTCGTGCGAAGCGCCGGCGCTGGGCGGGCGGGCGGGCTGGGGCGAAGCGGACGGCAGGGCGAGATCTGGCTAGGGATTAGACTGTCTCCAACGGTTTCCCAGCATTTCATTCCCTTCCCCACCACTGAAGGGAATCCCTTCCCATATTCCATTCCCTTCCCAGAAAAACACTCCAACAGCATTCCCTTCCCTATTCTCTTCCCACATTAAAAATACTTATTTTATCATCCTCTTCTAACCACCACCTCTCTTATTACATGGTATCATTTCTCCACCTGTTTTAAAATCAAGTAATGAGCGTAATGTGCTTTCATTTACCAACAAAATGGCAATTAGTAATACAACAGTTTACAGAATCACCCCCAAAACTGGAAAAATTTTATCTACAGAAAAACATATCCAGACACTTAAGGGCGTAAAGAAAACAAGTCAACTATAACTTCGGTCATGATCCTATGCAAAGATTCTTGAGATCAAAACCGGAAGGCTTCGCATTCAAGATCTTGGTGAAGTGATGATCTTCGTCGCATGGAACTTTAACTTGATTTAGAGCGCATGTGATAGCGTCTGATTGCCAGCATCCAGGATGATTTCATCGTTCGCAGGTGTTGTGCTGTGCAAATATTTCATGTCAGCCATGCTCAGGAACTCAATTTAAATTGACAACACGATGCATACTTACCTGAGATAGCTCAAAGCTGACATTCTGTACAGCAATGTAAATACAAGGAGATGCAATCCAATAGTGTAGAAGAATATAAATGTCCGGGCATATATCTGCGAATAGAAATGGAATAGGTGTTATGTAATACAAAAGATCTGATCATCTATGCATTGTTATGACAGATGGATATGTATTTTCGATCCTCAAAGAGTCACTCTCTCCATGAAGGTCTAAAATTAATAAATTGAGAAGGGTTTAGACATGTTAGCGTATATAACATATTGACCAAATATATCAAATTTAAGCACACCTAAGATATAGAGAAGGACATTTCAATAAATTAGAACCACATTAACTACTTTCATATCATTAACAGCAGATCTATGTACTGGTAAGTCACCGATGTTGCTATTATTCAATTCAAGATTCAAATGCACTTGTATTCTGTATTTCCATCACAATCTAAAAGACATACAGCATAGCAATATTGGGAATGGCCAAATAGAGAAATTTCGAATGTATAGCTCTAACTTACTGCTTATGTAATATTTTACCAGTTACCATCAAAGATCAGCATGTGAAACAAATATAAACAAAACGAAAAACTGAATTGTAGCCCCAAAAAAACAGATATTATCATACTTGTTACCAAGGAGGAAACGGCCACTACTTAGAGTGATTTTATTTCTTAAACCAAGTTCCTTGTATCGTTGATCCTTTTCCTGGATATGGAAAAAAAAGTACAGCAAATGACCTTTAGCATGGAATTTTGATCTTGGTCTGGTGATGCATGCCTTGGATCAGTACCCTGTAAATGAAAAAAATACATGTCAAGCAACTGCATGTTTGGTACAAATGGATAATGACTATAAAAGCGAAAGTTTAGGCACATTTTGGTATCTGCATTAACAACTAGAATGCTGGACACTGTTGATACCAACTGCAGATACTGCTAAATATTAATATCACTGCCATGTTGGCAAAATCAGACTATCAGAGCTTTTTGTTTGGAGCAAAAAAGAGCTTGTATCAACAAATGGTTAACATGGAACCAATCGTGATTATTGGCTCAAATAAGCAACATAGGTTTCAGACAACCATAAATTCACCAACCAAGTAGTACACGTTCATCTGATACTAGTTATGAAAATAGCGGTGCACAAAAGACCATTGATTAGTCAACTCTTCAATGTTTCAGCCGATAATCGAAAAAAGTAATCGAAAAAAAAACTTCAGCCAGCATAAGCTTTAAACAAACAAAAGGTAATGCTGAATTTGAGCCGATTTCTTGAAGATCCCAATCATTCAAAAGTGAATTCCTCCTATCAGTTGAACTGTACCCCTGCACCAAAGTTAATGAATATTAGCTATATGTCCTTCAGAAAACGAAAGTAAAAATAACAAGTACTTTGGTTTCTAAAATATCTTAAGTTCAGGATTACATAGTTATACCAACATAACATCACTATTCAGACTGCAGCACTAAGGTAACCGTGGCAATGTTCCATGGAAAATAATCAAAAGAACATAGTTAGCTCTTGCAACTGCAGGTGACCTGGGCAGCAACTGAGGTTTTTCACCGAGTTTAGGAACCAAGGTACCTCCAAACTGTACTAACGCCATTGGATGTTTGTTGGGTACACTGCAGAGCTTCAATCTTCAATGTATAGCAGCAATTTTACTGAGGCAAAGTTAAGAATCTTGCTTACATTAGGTTTCCCAAGAATGCAAGTATCGACAAAGTGAGAAGGCCCAATGTATAAATACTTAATCACTAGACAGTAGTTAAAATAACGCAAATGCTAAATTGCTAATGTGGTGTATCATCAGGGGCAGATCAGTGACCAGTGCTAGTGGGACAGAGGTTAATACTTAATACGATGCAAGTGAAATTAACACATATTCGAGGGATGTATACATGCAAAATACACTCAACTAAAACGCACAATCTTAGCAGTCCATCAATTTGGCTACCAGAATCTCGCCATCGTCATGCGACCTCGCCATCTCCCTGTTCATTGCACGCGACAGCACCCGCCGCCTCGAACCGTCCCAGCCCAAGCCTAGCACACCATCGGAGCCTCCTAGACGACTGGTGCTTCGAGCCTCCGCTTTTCGCCGGAAGATCGCCGTCCGCCGCCGCCATGAACGGCCCTCACCCCGAGCTCCTAATCGAAAAGCGAAATCAAAGCAAATTAGGGCATCCTTCTGCGAAAAGGAATCAGCCGGATGGACCTCCTCTCCACTCCACTCCATGCCGGTCCAGTCGAGGGGAGGAGAAGGAGAGTGCGAATTTCTCGTTCGATGGAGGAGGAAGCGGCACTAACCTAGATTTGAGGAAGAGTGGAGTGGGGGTGTTCGGTGGTTCGAGCGAGTCCTCACCGTGGCGATCGCCGCCGCCCGTCGCCGGCAGCCTCTACTCACGGAGCGCTGGCGCTCGCCTCGACCCTTCGTCTCTGCCGCTCCACCACTCCCGTCCGAGCCGGTAGCGAAGCGGTGTTGCTCCTCCGAGATGCGCGAGGCGAAGGAATCCACAGTCTGGCCGGCCACGAGGTTCCTCTCTCCTATCCGGTGGGATCCTTCCGGACGGGCGCCGTTGAGCCGCCAAATCTTCGCTTCGCCCTCGTTTTCCCACGCGAAGGAACGGGGCGGAGGGCGGAAACCGTTGACAGATCTTAGGAAGCGAGGCAGCTAGGGTTTGCCATCCACTTGAACGACTTGATGCGGCTTGGGCCGGGCGGCGTTGGCGCAGCTTGGGCCATCCGGTGGGCGCCGAGCGCATCCGGGTACCCGAATTGTGAGAGTTAACGGTACCGAACCCGACCCGTACCGTCGGGTATTGCCGATCCGTGCACTGATCCGAACCGAATCTAATCTACGGGTACTACCGCACCGTGCCGTACCGACGGGTAGTGTAAAATAGCTTTCCATTAGGGTAATTTTGCATCCGGATGCGAATGCGGGTCGGATATTACCCGACCCATTTACACCCCTACCTACAAGCAGCCCAAAACTTCCCAAGAAAGTACGAGTGCTTGTATCCGTGCTGTTTTTTTTCGTATGCGCAGCCATGGGATTTCTTCTCTGGCAACGACGCATGAGAAGAAGACCAAATGAAGACGGTGACAGCGCTTCCGAAGAACAGTGTGACAGAGCTGAGCTCGAGAGAGGTGTTGCGGCCTGCCCCAGAAGGTACATGTACCACGAGGTGGCCGCCGCGACGAACAACTTCGCGGAGGAGGAGAGGCTCGGGAGAGGCGGCTTCGGAAGCGTCTACCGTGGTCGCCTTGCCGTTGGTGACCACGACCGTCCGGTGGCGGTAAAGGTGTTCTCCGCGGAGTCGTCGGCGCAGGGGAGGAAGGAGTTTGAGGCCGAGGTGAGGATCATAAGCCGGCTCAAGCATCGAAACCTTGTGCAGCTGTTGGGCTGGTGTGACAGTCGCAAGGGGCTGCTGCTTGTGTACGAGCTCGTGGCGGAAGGCAGCCTCGACAAGCATCTCTACGGCAGCGAGAGATTGTTGACATGGCCAGAAAGGTACGGGAGAACCAATTATTTCTCTTAGAAATCTTCAACTGTATCGGATCTCGGACACCGAACGATGGATGCATTTGCATTTCAACTAATTGCTGAGTTTAATTGACATCATGCAGGTATCAGATCATTCTTGGCTTGGGATATGCGTTGCGCTGCCTCCACGGGGAGTGGGAGCAGTGCGTCGTGCACGGCGACATCAAGCCGAGCAACATCATGCTCGACTCGTCGCACAACACCAAGCTGGGGGACTTCGGGCTGGCCCGGCTCGTCGACCACGGCACAGGATGGCAGACCACCAAGGCCGTGCTTGGCACCGCGGCGGGGTACATCGACCCGGAGTTCGTCAACACGCGCCGGCCGAGCACCGAGTCGGACGTCTACAGCTTTGGCATTGTCCTCTTGGAGATCGTCTCCGGCTGGCGACCAGTGGTGGAAACTTCCGACGGGTTCTTCACGCTGCTGAGATGGGTGTGGAGCTTGTACGGCAGGAACGCAATTCTTGATGCGGCCGACGAGAGGCTGTGGGGCGCTGAGCTCGAAGTGTGGCGGATAGAGCGCGTGCTGGTCGTCGGGCTTTGGTGTGCGCACCCCGACAGAAGCGAGCGGCCGTCCGTCGCACAGGCCATGCACATCCTGCAGTCCAAGAACGCGAGGCTGCCGGCGCTCCCACCACAGATGTACAACAGTACTGTACCGGATCCTAGTTGTTTTTTTTTATTTTGAAAATCAGCCAAATTTCCAACCACACAATCAAAAAGAACCAGCTTTGGATTGCTTCCACATTGCCGCAAACACAAACCCACTAGAAATTCTTAATGGGCCCACAACGCCTAACGGGCCTATGAATCGTTAACAGGCTTCCTTGAAGTCTCTTTTTCTTCTTCTTCTTCTTCTTTTGACCATTAGTTTATTTATTTTATTAATGGGCCTAACTATAATGCTTGATCTAGGTTAAGAGATCCTGAAGCCTTCTACTAGTTCATATGTAAACAATATTAATTATATATGTCAATACCATATGCATGTGTACTAACTGTTAAGCATGTTTGTGTTGTAAATTGTGAACGAATATGATATATGTGTTGTAGTAAGGTGTTTGTATTCTGTGAATATGATATGTGCATTCTGTGTGTGACAGTGAATGTGATATATATGTGCATACTATTAATACGTGCTGTTTTTGAGAAGATGCAAAAATGGCCCACCCCTTATTACAATCGGTTTTTAGAACGAACCGATTGTGATGGAATGGTCATGCATGACTGGGTCGATTCATCACAAGCAGCTGTTTTTGAGAAGATGCAAAAATGGCACGCATGCATGACTGGGTCGATTCATCACAAGTAGCTTCATAGAGGGTCCCATCCAATGGAAGGAAACCAAGAAGCAAATAATCAAGAGATTACGTGCATAAGGAAAATCTCAATCGGCTGCCTGCTTGCTTGGTTTGGCACTTCCATAGATGAAGTTTTCACATACAAGGAAAGCAGTCCGTCGTAGCAAAACAAGCCACATCGTTCCCATGATGAAACAGAACCAGTTAAGCGCAAAGAACGCAACTGCCGTATCTAGTCGGGTTACTCCATGGATCTTTACTTTTCGTACCTTTAATCTATAGTTCTAGCAATATATATCTAATCTACCTTTTGTAATTCAAAGATTATCAATATTGCTTTGTATCAATGTGTTGATCTTTATTAGTTTACGTCTATTTGAAAAATGTTCTTGTTCAATATTGCTTCTCATTGACGTGTCGTTCAAGATCAGTGAAATAACCCGGGTATTTAACTGATGCAAATGAGATCATTAAATTAAAACAACACTCTTAATTAAATTAATCCATAAAGTTGAATCATGTAACTCAGTTATTACGAACTGAATAAGGTGGAATAAATTGCATCATTCAAAAAGGTTAATTACATTATAGACCGCAGTTACATAAATAATTAATTACATCCCAAATTACAAAAATGCATGAATAAATAATTACATGCATGAATAAATAATTACATCTTTAATTACATCTCAAAAATAAAAATTACAAGAATATAAATTCCATTCATCCATGTGTTTCGTCTGATCTTCATCTTCAAGTCCTGCACATTAGTTTTGCATGCAAACAAGAATAAGCAATCCACAAAATTTAAAAGTAAACAAAAGAATTAAAAATGGAAAATTGCTGTTAGACCCATATGATATTGTATCGTTCACTGAGGTAGTAGATTCATCCGGGGCAAAATCGGCACCTCTCACGAAAATAGGGTTTCATCATTCGACCAATTAACAAACCTGCTTTTAATCCATAGAAGCACATACATTGAAAATATTGCGTGGTAGAGAGGTAACTCTCCACGGTAAAGCACTAAAAGCCACAGTGAAGTGGATATGCACAGGGTTTCAAAAACTAACGAAAACCACTCGAAAACGCGTTTTTGACCTTACCGTTCGGGTTCGAGATAAAAAACCGCTCGTAAACCGGTCTAATTAAAAAAATAAAAAAATAAAAATTTTGAAAAAAAATTATATGTTCAAAAACCGTTGAAAAACCGCGATGAAAACCGCTCAAAACCGTTTTTAAAGAACATTCAATTGGTCGGGTTAGTTTTTCATGAGCGGTTTTTGAATTTTTTTGAATTTTTTCATAATTTTTGATTTCTTAACCCTTGGTTTCGATAGTTTTGAGCGGTTTTGCAAAAACCGTACCGCTAATTTCAAACCATTTTTTTTATTTTGGTTTTTGAAACCTTAGATATGCATGAAACCATTGTGCGTAAGGGACAGCTCAGGTTCATAGCCCCCAGCCAAGCCAGAACCTTCGGTCATTGTTGTAAAATGTCGTCGAATGCCAACGAACAATCACCAATAGTAGATGCAATCACGAGAGTAAGAACAATAGACACACAATGTAGGAGTGTAATTCTCTCTCACTTTATTGATTCTATAGTTTACAAAGGGGGGCACTCGATATATATAGTGGCGTGAGGAGAGAGTTCGGATTCGACCACACCATAAAGAGATAGAGTCCTAACCATAGTTGGTTTAGGTTTCCTTATCTCATAACACTCCCCCTTGGTCGAATACCGCGTAATGCATATGTCTTGTTAAAAACTCCACTCAAAAACCTAGTGGGAAAAAGAAGATGGAGAAAAGAGTACATCGCACTCGCATGCTATGTTGCACTAGTTGCCTCATTAAAAACCTTTATGTGAGAAAACTTCAGAAAAACTCACAGAGGAAAAAAGAGTACAACTTATTACCTTCAGGGTTTTATTAGGATCTTCAGAATCGCAATAAGGGTTATGATTCAAGGGTTTTCTCCCCCTGAACTTTGCATCTCTCTAAGTCTTCTCATTCCAATGCCTTTAACATATATTTAAAATGTGGATTTAGGCAAGGACTTAGTGAATAAATCTGCGAGATTTTCACATGACTTAATTTGCAGGATCCTTATCTCACCACTCTTTTGGAGTTCGTGAGGATAGAATAATTTAGGAGCAATATGCTTCGTGATGTTGCTCTTTACATAATCCAATTGCATTTGTGCAACACAAGCAGAATTATCTTCATAGATAATTGCAGGGGTATCGACGATGTTAAGGCCACATGACTTCTGGATATGGCTAATCACACGTCGCAGCCAAACACATTCACGTGAGGCTTCATACATGGGCTATAATCTCACGAGTGGTTGGTAGAAGTTGCTACGAGTGCGTGGTACAAGATCGCCAAGAAACTACATACCACCACAGAGAAACACAAAACCAGTCTAAAATTTGGCACTGTGGGGATCAGACAGATAGCTAGCATTCGTATATCCCATCATGGTCAAGTCTTTCTTCTGGAAAAACAACCCAAGATCTTGAGTACCTTGGATGTATCTGAGTACAGTCTTTACACTAGCCCAATGTCTTCTGGTTGGAGCTGAACAATGTCTTGCTAGCAAATTCACTGCGAATGCAATATCAGACCTTGTGCAGTTCGCAAGCTACATGAGTACTCCAATGGCACTTAAATATGGGACTTCGGGTCCTAAGACTTCCTCATTCTCCATCCTCGGTCTAAAAGGGTCTTTATCCACTTCAAGAGATCTTACGACCATGGGGGTTTTCAAGGGATGTGATTTATCCATATTAAATCTCTCCAATACCTTCCGGGTATAGGAAGACTGGTGAATAAGAATTCCTTCTGGAAAATGCTCTAGCTGCAGGCCTAAGCAAAAAATTGGTTTTACCTAAATCTTTCATCTCAAACTCCGTCGTGAGGTAAGCACTTGCTTCTTTTATCTCCTCTGTGGTTCCGATAATATTCAGATCATCAACATACACTGAGATGATACAAATCCGTTCTGGGATTTCTTTATGAACACACAGGGACAATCATCATTATTGGAGTATCTCTTCTTCAGGAGGAACTCACTAAGCCGGTTATACCACATTCTTCCCGACTGTTTTAATCCATATTGCAATCTCTGTAGTTTGACGCTATACATGTTGCGATTATTTGAATCTGGGACTTTTACTCCTTCAGAGACTTTCATATAAATGTCCGAATCCAGTGACCCATATAAATATGCTATCACTACATCTATCAACTGCATTTCTAAATTTAAGCCAGTTGCCATTGATATTAGATATCGGAACGTTATTCCACTCATCACAAGAGAATATGTTTCATCGTAATCGATGTCGGGTCTCTGCGTGAACCCTTGTGCTACAAGCCTCGCTTTTATATCTCACCACCTGGGTATTTTCATTTCTCTTCTGGATGAAAAACCCATTTGATCCTTTAGGGAACAATTTAAAAGATGTTTGGTCAACAGGACCAGGAACTTTTCTCTTATTAAGCGAGTGCTGCCTCAATTGCTTCTTTTGTTTGACCCTATCTGAGCGCTTCTGGCACTCTGCCATGGACTTTGGTTTTGGATCCAGCTTTTTAGTAATTTTAGAGGCAAATATATGTCGACAATTGTAGTCTTTCTTTTATTCATTTCTCTTGCATCACTTCGGGGATATATCTATATAAATTTCTTCGGCTCCTCGTGATTTCCCTAGCGATGGAGTCTGGTGTTCCATTTCGGCGTCAGTTGTGCGCGCAAATGTTCACTAGGATTTTCATCTTCAGGATGTCTCACTTCAGGGAGATTACCATCATCAGGATGGCTCGCTTCAGGGATTTTCTTAACAACAGGTTGAGCTTCTTCAACTGTCTCAAGTAGTGATCTCATTTGCTCAGTTCTCTGTTTCTACGGACGTCTCCACGGAACTAAGTCCCATGCACCTGGAAGCCTCCCCCTCTTTTTATCATGAGGGTCAAGAGTAGGTTCAATATCCTTCTAGGGTATCTCCACTCTTTCAGGTGCATATACTTCAAGTATATGAGATCTTTCACTCCCTTATGATCAGTGAAGGTATTTGGCAGATTATTAGCTTATTTATTGCAGATTTATTATCCTTGAACTTTAAGTTCGGTCTTTCTAGTGCGTGGGTCTAAGGACTAGGCATTCTGTAATGTGGTACTTATCTCCCCCTAATGCCGAAAAATGTCCTTAGTATAATCAGATCGAGTGTGTGTACAAATCCTCATCATAGGCTCTAGGTATTTTAATACATGACGGAGATTCATAACCTACATGGATCCTCAACTACTGGTGAGGTCTTATGGTTGTACGCTGTGGTGGAGAGATTGGCATGTATACAGCACAGCCATGTTTTCGCAGATAGGAAATTCTTAATTCTTTTCCACACACTATCTGCAACGGGGAAATTTCGGGATGTGCAGTTGGACTGAGTTGAATTATTACCGCAGTATGCAGCACTGCGTGGCCCCAACAACTAGTGGAAAGCCAATTATTCTGCAAGAGCGGCCAAGCAATAAGTTTTTGTTCTCTTAATAAATGACTCTGCAAGGCCATTTTGGGTGTGGACATGGGGTACATAATGCTCTATATTAATGCCTAAAGCCATACAATAATCATTGAATACTTTTGAGATAAACTCGCCAACATTGTCCATTCGAATGGACTTAATCCTTTCTTCTGGAAAGGAGGCTCTTAATTTAATGATTTGAGCGATTAATTTAGCAAAGGCATGGTTCCTAGTAGATAAGAGATATACATGGGACCATCTAGTAGAAGCATCTATTAGCACCATAAAATATCTAAAGGGGCCCGACAGGGGCTGAATTGGTCCACAGATATCACCTTGAATTCTCCTCAGGAAATTCAGTGATTCTTCCCTAATTTTAAGGTGAGAGGGACGAACAATCAGCTTTCCTTTAGCACATGCAGGGCACATAAAAGCTTCAAGTTTAGGAAAGGCTGTAGTTTTTATATTATGGCCAGCAGAGTAATTTATTATTCTTCTTATCATATTCAACCCATGATGTCCCAGACGATCATGCCAGATCTTAAATATTTCTGGGTTTTCATCGCAATGCAAACTTCAGTTTTTATATGTGCATAGTATAACCTGGAGGAGAATGAATGATGGTTTCAACCACATGTTAATTACACCCATTAAATTTAGTTATGAGTAGGTATTTTGTACCGTTCTCATTCTTTGTCTCCAAATAGAAACGTTCAGACTAATGTCTTTAAAACTTAAGAGAGTACGACTGGACTTAGGGTATAATATGGCATTCTACTAGTGCCAACTATAAGAGTATCGCTTCTGGCGATAGTCATAATAATTCCAATTCACTTAGTGTGGCACAATTGTCTTCTAGACAGATTTTCTCCTCCGCTATCGGATTATACTTTGTCCTATATTAGAAGTATGATTTATCAATCAAACAATTGTTGCACTAGGAACAAATTGTAGAATATAGAACAAACATAGCACAATTAAACAAATATTTGGGAAATATCAATTTATTCAATTTTTAAATGATAACCACTCAACAGGAGCGTAGACCAAATGTTCATTCAGGAACTAGGGCTAAACTGATAAGGAAACTTATAAAGGATATGTGATATCGACTAGCAAAGGAAGGAATACTCAGGAAACTAATCCAGATCTCCATATGAGTCGCATATGTCCTTTCTGGGGCCCCTTGAGCTTTATAATTTCAATAACCATATTATCACACTTTCCAGCACCTCGGTCAACAACAGGTTGAACGGTGAAGTATGATTCAACATTATTTACACCAGGTCTTATTGATTTTTCCTGTGGATTTTGTGTAAAGGCCTACCACATACTTCAGGACACAATAGTTGCATGACCAATAGGCAACGCATTCATACCTAAAACAGGGTTTGCAACCTTACTTCTAGAAGTCTCTGACCCTTTATCTTTACTTTTCCACTATGAATTGCTCTTCCCCTTCTTATCATTTTGCCTTTACTGCGGCCATGGCTATTGCTAGCCTGCTAAGCATTTTGCATGTGCTTCAGGCATTGCAAGACTCCCATTAGGAAGTGCGTGATGATACTTCACCATATCTGACGGTTTTCGGGGAGAGCGGGGATAACAGCTTCAGGCTCGAAAAATAGTAGCTCCAAAAGGTTGAGCTAACATATTAATCTTTATATTCATTGCCCGGGTAAGGTAATTGTTGCCATTTAGGGCAAGCTAGATAAGTTCCCTCTTTGCGATGTCCAACACATCCTATTTTTATTTATGCAAAATGACTTTTACTACTGGTAAATCATTATATTGCGTGCTCACTCTTCAATCAGTTAAGCTTGGTCTATATCTATTCAGTAGATAATTATCTAAACGTTTCCCAGAATTTTTCTAGCAATTTTCATGGCTTTCTGCTAATTATTTAGCAACTTTCAGAATTACCATGTAACACGAAAATAAATTCAACATATATCAATATGGAAATTATGCTAGGACAATTAATCCAAGAGAAATAGAGCTTTAAATATGCTATATAAAATTTTGTAGCATTTTTCATAGTTTTCTCGTTAATTTTCAAGCAATTTTCAAAATCCTTTGGATAACGAGTAAAATAATATGTCTAGCATATATAAACATAAAAACTAAGTTAAGAATTTTAATCTAGCAACATGACGCAGAGCATGAGAATATGGGTAATGACATGGGTAAGCACCACCTTTGCTAATTACATCTTATGTAACTCTTGTTGGTTGGGTATGAAAACATGTAATAAATGCCTCAAATCAACATGACTCTTGGCAGTCAACCCCTTGAGGGCTCACATGAGAGAGGAGCACTTCCGATTCCGAGCGCCAATTAAGAAACCTAGCCTCATGTGTGTTTTCCTTAGACACCAATTGGCATGTATCCGTTCCTTCAAAACAGAAATAAAAAACCCAACCACTTATGCCCTCAAGCCCAAAACTGTTTTGATAGCTCGATTATTTCCATAATTTTCTAGCATTTCTATGAATTACTAAGCAATTTTTAGAATTACTTAGATAATAGAAAATAAATATTCAGAACATTTAGTTCATGGCATAAAACTAGAAAATAAACCCAGAGCATAGAACCTTAAAAGTGGGCTAAGCCATAATTTTTAAAATTTTTCTAAAGCCCATAAACCTAGAAAACAGATTTATTGTTAATTTTCAAATTTAATGCTTACTAGAAAATTGTTCATACTGAATCTGTTGGGTCATTTTTTTCATAATTTTTTCGGCGGCATTCTATTTTTTAAATCGGTGAAATAATGAACGGGCAATTTGAAAGAACACAAAATTTTTCGCAACGTAACATGCCGTCGCGCCGCTTTTTTTCGTTGAAATTTTGCATTTTATTGTTTAAATCGTCGAAATAATGGCGAAACGGATGAAAGGACAAAAAATTTTCTATGGCGTAAACATATACAAGCGTGTCATTTTTCAGAAAAAATTTCTTTTTCGTGACGTTTTTTAAATCGTTGAAATGGGAAAAAATAGAGAGATAAGTCAGTAGAAATATCTCCTTCGTCGAATTATCTGGAAAACATTGGGCCGAAATGGAAAACGCGGTGGGGAAAAAGTCTAGAGGAAAAGGGTGAAAAATTATTAGAGATGACAACCTTCTTTTGTCGAGCTCAACACTCTGGCGTTCAGCGGAGTAATAATACTGCTTTTAAAAATATTAGAGATCGACGTTAGCATGAGTAATAATACATGTTTTAAAAAATATCGAGATCGAGGTGGGAAATTGATATGGGAAAAAGTCTAGAGATAGATCTCGCACAAATATTTTCGGCGCATTTAAAGCGTTTTTTCCGAGAAAACGGACAAAGGACATGTTTTAAAAAATATTAGAGACCCACGCAGTAACACGTCGCGTGTTGTTTTTTTTTCGTATGGATTTCTTTTTTCGGCGGCCTTTTATTTTTTAAATCGTCGAAATAATGAGCGAAACGGGGAAAGACAGAGAGATAGAGGTGTAGAAATATCTCATTCGACGAATTATTTGGAAAATATTGGAGACCGAGCTAGAAAACCGAAGTGGGGAAAAAGTCTAGAGGGAAAAAGGTGAAAAATTATTAGAGATGACAACCTTCTTTTGTCGAGCTTAACACTATATGCGTTCACGGAGTAATAATACACGTTTTAAAAAAATATCAGAGACCGACGCGTTAAGAGAGTAATAATATATGCTTTAAAAATATTAGAGCTCGAGATGGGAAATCGAGGTGGGGAAAAAGTCTAGAGACGATTTGCACACGTATTTCTAGTGACAAAAACATTTTTAGGGAAAAGCGGAGAAAGGACCTAGACGTAAAGAGTAAGGACCTGAATGTTATGTTTTTGGACCTGTCCGCTATCCTGAAAAATTAGAAAAGGGCTTGTTCGCGATATAAACCTAACGGGAGGTTCTTTTCGTAAAATGGCGCACAAGGGACCTGAACGCGAATTTAGAGGAAAAAATCTTCCTCTCTCAAAAAATCGCGAAGGACCTGTTCGTAATTTCCAAAAGGACTAAATCGTGAAATTTTTTTTTGAGCCGGCTCGAGTCGAGGCTCAAACGAACGTGGTGGCGTTAACTCTTCCACTAATATGGAAGGTAGTATTTTTAGAGTTTTTTTCAGCGTGGGCTACTGGCCCACCACGCGGCCCAAAACGGTCGGTCTGCTCAAAATCAACAGGCGGCCAGCCCACATGAAAACCGAGCCGATTTCAACGATCTGCGGCATGGCCAACTTGGCCCAAAAATGCTGACCGCACCAAAAAGTATCTGGCGCCTAGGTTTCCAAGGGGCTAGAGTGTGGACGAGGGACTGCTACCACGCGAGCGCGCACAGGCGCGTCCACACCTAGGGTCACCGCTGCCTCAGCGGGTGCCAACGAATCATGCCGCGCAGACGTTGCGGCCGGGCGATGCCGACATCGAGTCAGCTTCGGACTCAACGGGCGCCGCCTCCATCCGGTTGGCTTTTCGTGCGGGCGCCGACGACTTCGGGCAACGGGCGTCGCCGCCGATTCGGGTTACGTGCAGGCGCTACCGCCGATTTGCGTGACGGGCAGGTGCGGCCGGCGGCGGGTATGGCTTCGGGCGAAGGTGCAGTCGGCGAGATGGTTGGCGGCCAAAACGGCGCATGGCCCAGGCTTGCGGAAAACTGAGGGATCGGCCGGCGACGGAGAGACTACAGGCGCGGGAGCCAAAGCGCCACCACCGGGTGTAGCTACCAGCGTGCGAGGAAGGTGAAGCAGCACGGTTGCTAGAGCAAAACCGCCGGGCACAACGCGACCACCGGGCGCAGCACAAATTTGGCCATCAAAACTTTTTTTTTATTAATGATGAACAGTTACTTAATTTGATGATCGGTAAAGAGCGATCTGCATGGATCGAATGCTTGCGAAAATCATGATTCAATAATTCATGCCCAACTATTACTTTGATTCGGCTTGCAGGGAAATTTTGTAGACTATCGCATAGGATAGAGTCACGTACGACTTTTTCGGCAATCCGAGTGGGTGCCGGCACGATGACGAGTTGATTGCAGATCGGATCGGGTGATCAATTGCCAGTAGTAGATCGTTCGTTGCAGTCGACGATCCTCCTTGTGGTAGAAACTCCTGGCTGGCTTTAGCCTTGTAGAGCTTCGTGCTGATAACGTGTTATAAAATATCGTCGAATGCCAACGAACAATCACCAATAGTAGATGCAATCACAAAAGTAAGAACAATAGACACACAATGTAGGAGTGGAATTCTCTCTCGTTTTATTGATTCCATAATTTACAAAGGGGGCACCCGATATATATAGTGGTGTGAAGAGAGAGTTCGGATTCGACCACACTATAAAAAGATAGAATCCTAACCATAGTTGGTTTAGATTTCCTTATCTCGCCATAAGGTTTCATACCCAAGCAATAAAGGTAGGACATCCAGGCAAACCTCACCACACAGCCGAGAAAGAGCAAAGGCCAGCCAAATTTTCCCAGTCAAGCTTTCCAAGGAAACCAATCATCCAGAGCCTTGTCGCCAGAAGACAATAAGCCCCTAAAGCAAACCCCCAAACCAAGTCACAAATACAAGTCAGAAAGCAAAGGGAGGGCTCAAGCACCAGAGAGCAACCATCAGGAGCACAAGATCGGCCAGGAGCTAAGAAGGTCTGAGCACAAAAAGCAAGCTCCAGCCAACAGCAAGGAACCAGAAGGTTCAGAGGACAAGGAGAGAAGATCAAGACAGCCACATCTTCACCACTACCAGCATCACCACTTCCTCGTCTGCATTTTTTCCATTTCACCATCCCACCGCAGGTAATCCCACACCCTTGAGACCAGCCGCAGCAACATGGGAGAACCACCGCAGGAACCGGCGGACGGCGGTGCCAGTGAACCAGCACTGGAGAGGAGCGGGCCGGCGGTGCTAGAGATCCGAGAGGGAGAGCCAGATTTGGGGAAAACTCCAGGAGCCAGAGAACATGTCGGCCGAAGAGGATTAGGCTGGAGAAAAATGAGGAAGAAAGGAAAAAGAAAGGAAAAGAAAAGAAAACGAAGAAAAAAAAGTAGAGAAAGAAAGAGGAAAATAAGAAAATGGTAAAATTTTTGAAACGCGTAAAATGATTGTTTAGCTGTAGAAAATAATCACGACGTAAGCTTATACGCTAAAAATCGCGTAAAACTGCCGCAGCTAATAAATTGTTAGAAAAAAACATAAGAGAAAAGAAAAGAGAAAAAACAAGAAATATGTATTTCCTGTAAATTAGATAAAATAATAATAAAATAATAATTATCTATATCATGCAAGATTTAAAATAATTTAAATCAGATGAAATCCATTAAATTAAATCAATTTTAGTCGGTCAAACTATTAACTAAAGCGCGATGAAATAAGATCAAAGAAAATCCTAAAAATCGCAACCTAAATTTTATAAATTTTAAAATACTAAGAAAAGGAGGTTGGATACCTTAAATCATGCAAAAACTTATTAGCCGCTACAAAGTGGTATTTATGTAATTTTAGGAATCAATTTCAATTGGTCCGCTGATCCTCAGTATCAACCATGCGAGGAAAATCCACGCAAGTTTCCATTGTTCATATTTGTAGAAAAAAAATTGTTTTTGAATGTTTCCAGGAATCATCACTGCATAGCAAAAGTAGTTTTCAAAGTAAAACCCTAAATTGGTGCTATTGGAAAGTTGGTAATTGTGGAATGCTGCGTTAATGTTTGGTTATTAGTAATCAAAAGAAATGATAGACTGTTGATGTAGTCTAAGAATTTATGAATATGTTGATTTTGTTCACCCGATGGTGAAGTTAGAGGTGGACAGTAGGGCTAGGCCTTTTTGGACCGGTCTGAGGCACGGTCCAAAGCCCAGCCTGACACGAAGCGGGCCGTGCCAGGCCCACCAACTAGGCACAATGGGTAGCACCGGGGCTAGATACTATAGCAGCACGAAGACACTGTAGCATGATAGGTACTGTAGCTATCGGTATGCAAACAGTGCCAGGTGTCAGTTACTATAGCAACCAATGTGTAAACAGGACCGAGTGTAGATACTGTAGCACCGGCTTCGCTACAATGTTTTGGCTATAAATTCGAGTTCCGGATTCAGAAAATTGATGAAAATTGAGAGAAAAAGAAAAGGAAGGTGAAGAAGTTTCACCTGAACCAGATAAAAGGTCACAACATTTGTATTACGTGGTAATAGTATATGGTGTCGTCCGTCTGTTCGTATGGATACTTAAAGGTCATGGCTTCTACTGCCACGAAGATCCGACATATCCATTTCCGCTGCTACATCTAGGCGTTGAAGCTGTGAGCTTCACGAGAGCTTCTCCAAATACAAAGCGCTCCTACCACTACGGTACACATTTATTGCTTTTGATATTTTATAAATCTTGATTGTAATGCATGCGATCGATCCAAACAGAGAATAAAATTTTAAAATTTAGTGAGTCTTTCCCACCCTAATTTCCCAATAGGTTATACAAATCTACTCTCAACACAAGCATCCTATTCAAGGCTTGCATCTACTTTGAATAAGGAATATGCTATTTCGGGAATCAGCACAACAACCTGCTAATGAGCTTAAGGGCAGCCCCAATGCATATAGTTTCTATAACTTCTATGTCATCTAGACACTACATGTAGAAACTATGCTCCTAATGGATAGTTTCTTCAAAATAAACTCTCATCCAATCTCCTCTTTTCTCTTATTTTCTCACCTAATCCTCTTTTTCACTTTCTTGGTACTTGTGTAGAAATGGTTTCCTGCATGAGAGGTTTCCTTTTCTTTCATCATTAACTCTATCTCCACATCACCATTTTGCTTACATGGCAACCTAATTAATGCTATGGAAACTATCCTAGTCATCCCATTAGGATTGCCCTAATAGGCCTCATGATTTTAAGGCATTCCTAGTGCATAGTTTCATTTTTTAGTTTCCAAGATTGCCACATCAGTTTTTGTCTAGGTAACCGTGTATCTTAGGTTTCATCTAGATGAAACTCTCTCTATCTCTCTCTTCATAATTACCTTGCTATGTCACCAAACATAATGATGTGTCATGTCATTTAATGAGAATGAAACTCAGTTGAAACTCCCACTGGGAATAGCCTAACAAAGAAGCTTTCACCTGATTCGCTCACGTTAGCAGTAATGAATACAAGGCACTTGCAAAGGTGTTAGTTTCTGTAAGTGTCCATTGAACTTCAATGCCCGTTCAAACAGCACATATCGTGTTCACAGTCAACACCAGATCAAGTGCCTTGTCTTATTTCTCTCTATGTCAATTCACACAGCAAAGTTTTTCTTAACAAATCTTTTTCCCAGGCATGCTAATATAACAATAATTACTATCTTACATATAGGACAATTATGTATGTTAACATGAATAGAGGTTACTTTGTTTTGTGCATGGCAATACAGTATTACTAGGACACTTATGACCAAAAAATTATGCCAAATTAGAAACCCCGAATCTGAGTCGAATTATAACTCTTTGTTCGATTCCAAATAGCATTTCCTGTATCAATTTTTTTTTGCCAAATCGGACACCCTGAATCTGAGTCAGATTTTAGCTCTGGGTCCGAGTAACACTGGCAATAACTAGATAATTGTCTGGAAGACGGGCCATTTTCCATGAGGGGAATTCCTTTAACTCGATTATTTTAGTCAGAATTGCTGCAACGTCAAAACCAGTTGTTTCTTTCAACATGCTCTGGGTTCTCCAGCTCTGGTTAAATTTGTCTTCGGTTATTTTATCGTACATCTATACTTAACAAGTGGCATTTATCACCGTTAATTGGAATATTATAATAGATTGTTTTTCATGGTTTTTTTAAATGGCATCTATCACTGTTAATTGGAACATTATAGTAGATTGTTTTTTATGGTTTTTTATCGTAAAGATTTTTCCATGTTAAATTTTATGTCCAGTCAGCAATGCGTTCATTCTTAAGCCGAACACCATTAATGCCAAGTAGCCAAGCACCTTACAAACTATCATACTATCATCCGACATTAACACCAAACATTACTACAATTACAAATCAAACAAACAACTACAAGAAAAAGATTGAACATCTTTGCCCAAGCTATGATCGAAAGTAGGATTACAATTACCAATCGAGCTCACGCGAAATCCTCCACCAAGATCTGCTTCTCCACGGCCACCGCCTCCTCCTCCTTCCCCTCCTCTCCATTGCCTTCTTCGGATCCCGATTCACTGAGCCCCTCCTGATCCCCTCGACGCAGCCCTTCTCCCGTCCAAGCATCCCCTCCCGCTCTTCCCCGACCACAACAACCCTATCTTCCTCATCTCCGCGCCCGCCGACCACCACCTCGTCGCCGCCTCCACCTCCGCTCGCTCGGCCGCCGCCGACCACCACCACCTCGTCGGCTCCGCCGTGACTGCCGCCTCCGGCGACAAGGATGGCGTCGGGAATGGGGTCGTTTCCCTCGTCGTCGTCGAAGCGGGTGAGGCGGGAGGAGACGGCCTCGGCGGCGAGGGAAAAGGCCTCGGCGATAGACTCTGGCGGGAGGGCGCAGTCCTCGAGACCCGCGTCCTCCAGCCGCGGCGGCCGGATGGACTCGCCGGCGCCGGCAAGGAGCCTGCTGCCTTCCTCGGCCATCTGTATCTTGTGGAGACTCGAGAATGCGTATGCGTGTGACTGCGTGAGAGGAAGAGGTTTGGAGAAGGCAGTGGGCTATAAGCGTTGTACTGCATTGCTGGCTTTGTCGTAGCTGCTAAAACAGTCGCGGCCTGGCTCGTCACAGATTGGCTTGATACCAGGCCAGGGCTGAGCTTGGCAGCCCATGAGCCCGTCAGTCTCGGCCCAATCTTTCTTTACTAATTAGACTCTCCCGTGAAGCCATCAGATTAATCCTACGAGGTAAAAAGGCTAAAAGTTCTCACATTAATCAGAAAAAAATAAATCTAAAAATTCTCACATTATTGAAGCCTTAATTGTCTAATTTAATTTATGCAAAGGATCCAACCTACGTTTAAGATTTATCTACTTGGTATCATATATACGTAAAAAAAATTAATTGATCCTTAGTATAAAACGGAGAAATCAATCTCTACTATTTAATTACCTATTTTTACCTCTGCTCTTTAATTACTCACCTTTACCGCAATTAGTGCTCTTTACAAATAAACTTTTTATCGCAAATTGAGTTTCAACCATTGTACATTCAGATTGAACAATATTATTCAGATAAAGTTAGTGTTTTTTGGAAATAAATTTTTGTCATAAATTAAGTTTTCGCTGCAACGCATGGGAACATAACTAGTGGTTCATTGAATCGTGCAGTGCTATGCAATGCTTGAAAATCCAGCTTACATGACACGTGGACTTCCGAAGGACATTGGCTAATCGGAATGAGCTCCACAATTTTTTTTTCAAATCTAATTTCCTTGTGAACATAATTATAAAAATGATCTTCTTCTTAACCACGAAAATACCGACAGACGATGTGTGTCACCTGATGTGGTGGCAGGAGGTACCACACAACAAGAGGTTGGAATGAGCGACCTGTCGAGCAGTTTCAACTCGGTAGTATTAATTAAGTGATTTAATTAAGCAAAGTCATTAATGAAGTTATTAAATAATTAAAGTGAATACTTAATGGCATTTCATGCCGAGCAATGCTACCTTGGCAGGAATCTTGGCGCGGCTCTACGGTACAATAAGTGACATATATTACCTATCACGTCTTTTATAGTCGGGAATAGAGTTATTTTTATGAATTATTCGAAATGTTGGATCTAAAAAAATTCGCGAGGGAGGCAGGAAAGTGATGGCTTCTATCAGAACAGCCGCATGACCACATATATGTTTTTTTTTTTTGAAACGATATATGCACATATGTATGCAATCAGGTCTCTCCTGGATGCAATTAATCCGTTATAAATTTGTAGCTCTCCAAGTGCAAACACAAACTAAACACAAAACGGAAAGTCTAATTTAGGGTCGCTGTAGCGACGCTCCTGCCGCGAGGTCTTCTCCAGGCGACACGTGTTACGCGTGGTGAGGACCGAGGAAGAGCATTTGGGAAATGGAAACAGATGGCCAGACCGAACGAACCCCACAGGCCACAGTTGTAGTTCTGTAGAATTTTTTTTATTTAATATTTATTTTAAATTTTTTTTTCAAAACTAATCGTCCTCGCAAAAAAATTGCAGAATTACCCGCCCGTCGCCCCAGTACGGTGCGGTCGCCCACTGCTGGGGCGATCGGTGGCCTGGCTAACGGCGCAATTCCATCGTCTAATGGTACGTGAAATATTAAAAATACCTGAGTCGCCCTAGCCTCGAGGCGATCGAGCTTTATAACAATTTTTTTTTTTTGCAATTTTTGCGGTTAATTGTTTGTACAATAATTGTTGCATTGAACCGGGAACAATTACGAAATAAAAAAACTTCTTATTGTTTCGTACACCGGAAAAATTATTTTCGTTTGTTAGTGATACGCATCTCACTTAGGGATTTTTGTAGGCTCGTATGGTCCGCCGAATACGGCCGAAAAAATCTGAAAAAATCACGCAGACGACCCTCATAGCGGCTACCACTTACATCTGGGTGAGATGGCGGACGTTGGCCGGTCGAAGTTGCGAAAACCGAAAAAGGCACTCAGCGACTCTGAAACCGTGAAATCATGGCCACTTATGGGTTTTTGACCCATGGTGGTAGGATCGATCAAAAATACGAGAAAAATCAAGAGCGACCTCATAATCGTGCTACTACTTACGTATGGGCGAGATAGCGGGCGTTGCCCGGCAGAAGTTGCGAAAATCGGAAAAGGCACTTGTGGCCACGCAACCGTGGAAATCGTGGCCACTTAGGGGTTTTCGCAGACCCACGACAAAGCGGATACGACCCAAAAATACGGAAAAAATCAAGGACGACCTCATGTCGTGCTACTACTTACGTATGGGCGAGATAGCGACGCGTTGCCCGGCAGAAGTTGCGAAAATCGGAAAAGGCACTCGCGCCATGAAACCACGTAAATCGTGGGCACTTAGGGGTTTTCGTGAGGCCCATGGAACAAGCGGATACAGCCCAAAAATACTGGGGAAAAATCAAGGCGACCCTCATAGCGAGCTACCACTTACTTATAGGCGAGATAGCGAGCGTTTGCCGGTAGGAAG
This sequence comes from Guadua angustifolia, assembly GCA_036346375.1. Taxonomy (NCBI): domain Eukaryota; kingdom Viridiplantae; phylum Streptophyta; class Magnoliopsida; order Poales; family Poaceae; genus Guadua; species Guadua angustifolia. Next base: position 119,938 of record JAYEVE010000853.1, read on the forward strand.
TTCTGAAAATCGAAAAAGGCACTCCATGACCATGAAACCACGAAGTTAGGGCGTCGAAAAATTTTGAAATTTTTATGAAGGTTCCTGATAAATCAGTGATATTACCATAAAAATTTCAAATGATTTTAAGATGTGCGGAATTTTTAAATTTCAAACAATACAACTGTCTGATAAAGCGCGCCGATAAGTTTGAACCGAATGAAAATGAAACGAACCACGTTAAAAAATTTAAAATTTTTTGTCCATGGTTATGTTGCATCACTAAAGTTCCCATAAAATTTTCATATAATGATCAAGCTCTATGAATTTTTAAAAATTGAGACAGTGCTAGTGTCGATATGGCAAAATTGGGAGCAGTAGCATGCAGATTTTAAAAATTTATAAAGCTTGATAAAAATTTTATGGGAACATTAGTGATGCATCATAACCATAGACAAAAAATTTCAAAATTTTATGAACACTAAAATTATTTGTTGAACATATATAAGGGCACATACACCGAAAGTTCAGATGATAAAATAAGCAATAGATTAGATTATATTACAAGGGCATTACAACGATGATTGAAATTGCTTGACGAACTAACTAACGAAAGAAGTATTCGTCATGGTGGAACAAATGATCGTTCGTGATCAGGTGCAGCCAGAATGATGTCCCATATTTTACGCATATTACATCCGTGTTAATTTTGCGATTTGTGATCGGACACGCTCAATCCCTACTATGAAAGAACTCCATGGGGATCCGCAGTTCTCCCAGCTGTCGCCGAATGGGTGGCCCATGCCGTACGTCTCGGGTGTATAAGACATATTTTTTTGGTCTTTTTATGTGGATTTACGCCCCCATATGGGCATGTCATCCGATTCGGCGTCCCCTATGTTAATACCACCGGGTTCCCGATTGGTCTGCATAGCGCGTCAAGGATTTGTTGCGTGGTGCGGACCTCGGCCGCTTCTTCCTTGTCCCTTCTTCTTGAGAGGAGGAACCCTCTTGCACCTCTGGTGTGTTGGTGTTATGGCCTTGAGACATGCGGAGACGCCTCCTCTGTTTCGGCTCGCACTCCACTATATGGTGCAGGAGGTGTGTGTTGGGCTTATCCTTGGACAACCGGAAGCGTGCCCATCGATCCATTGGAAGAAGCAACACCGGTCCTTGTGCTGAGAAAAGAAAGAACGATGCATGAAATGGTAGTGTTACCTGTATTGTGTGGACACAATGAGGTTTACCTCGTAGTTCGGCCTATGATGACAAAGAGTGAGTGCGCCGTCTCTCCATGGGTAGATTGCATCATCTTAGCGGTGAGGTTCTTGATCGCATTTGGGTCGGGGCAACTCCGCGAGAATCCGGCCGTCGGCTCTCGCATCCGGATATTCGGCGGGATGACTGCTTGAAAGGCGCATGAGAGAAACGACATTGTGCCCTAATTTGTGTAGATTCAGCTGACGTTTATTGCACACAACTGCACACAATTGCAGCGTCAATGCCTTTTCACCTTGGTTGTTCCTCTACTACCGTGCTTCTTATATAGGCACTCGGAGAGCAAAAACGAAGCAGGAAGCACGATAAAAAATAGCATGCTGTGATAATGTCAGGAGGCACACTGCTCGATGGTAAATATCGCCCTGAAATGGGGCGATCGCCCCATTTTAGAGCGATATTTACCATCGGCGGTGTGCTCTCGACATTTTCACAAGATGCTATTTTTTATAGTTTACTATCTGAAAAACAATTTGAAACAAATATTAAATACAAATATGATTGGTCCTATCCC